>PVIW01006918.1:0-79887 GCA_004026585.1 Noctilio leporinus | reverse complement strand
CATGTTGTCAACTGTATGTACATAAAGGGATGTTATTGAAGTCTGCAATTTCCTTAGCAGTTTGCCCTGCACACAGTGCAGAAATTATGATTGCTCTAACATTGTATTTCTTCAACATGATGGTTGCTCTTGGAATTTAATAGCTTCTATCTGAAACAATGATGTTAAATCATAACCTTAGAAACATAGTTTTTCAAAAATAATAAGCATGTGAAATAAGGAGATGCAGAGTTATAGACAATTGATCATGCACACCCTGTGTAATTGTGTCATGGCACCATTTGTGCACTGTGTGACCACTTATATGGGCAATAAAGTCGAAATGGATTTTAGAAACACTAATTTAAACCAGTTCTTATTTTATAAAGATGTTACAAGTTTGTTTCAATAACTTTATTTTTAAATTATATAGTGAAGAGTAAAGGAGTCAAATTATATAGTGATGAAGAATGTTTGACGTTGGTGGTGGACACAGAATCCAATAACTTTAATTAGCAAAATATAATGAACTGAAAGAGCAATAAAAGTTAAATAACAGCCTTTTTTTCTCATATTGAAAAGTGTCTGCAGACTACAATTAGAAGACAATAGAGATCTTTCTGATTCTTTTAGAAGGTATGTCTTCATTTTACACTGTTCATTTTTATAAAACAATTATTTTAGGGAACAAAATACACATGTCTACTTAGAGCAATATTTCTAAAAGTTTAGCAGGTATCAGAATCATCTGGAAGATTTGTTAAAGCACAGGCTGTAATTACCCAACCCCAAAACTCCTGATTCATTAGGTCTGAAGTCAGACGCAAGAATTTACATTTCTATCAAAATCCCAAGCAATGTTGACCCATTGATCTGGTAAACCCACAATGAGGCCCTCTGAATAAAAGGAAATAATTCATAATAATTGCTTAGCACATTCCTTTTACTTAGAAAGTAAATGTTTACTGTTATTATTATTATTATTACATTGGGTATCAGTTTTAAGATTTTTAATAAAGGGTTCATCAGTAAACATTCATTTAATGCTTACATTGAACTAGGCACTATGTTAAGATCTTATACCCTGGTCTTATGAAGACAAATAGAACAGAAATAAGCCATATTTGGGGTTTGTAGGGAACTTCCTATCGGAGATGACTTCTGAACTAAGTTTCAATGTCTGAGCAAAGAGTTAGGTAGGCCAAAAGAAGCTGACAATATTTTTAAAAATATTTCTGCAGGGATTAAGCAAGCAGGCAAACAAATAAACAAACCTTATAGACAACAGCATGGTAATTACCAGAAGGAAGAGGTGGGTAGGAGAAGGTAAAGGGGGAATAAATGGTGTTGGAAGGAGACTTGACTTGGAGTGGTGAACACACAACATATAGGTAGTATATTATAGATTTGTACACCTGAAACATAACATTTTATTAACCAGTGTCACCACAACAAATTCAATTAAAAAATAAAAATTTAATTTAAAATTATTTATTTTTATTAAAGTATAGTTGATGTACAAGATTATATTTGTTTTAGGTGTGCAACACAATGATTTGACTTTATATATCATGATGTGATCATCCTGATAACTCTAGCAACCATCTGTCACAATTCAAAGTTATTATGATATTATTCTGTGCTATAGATCTTCATGACATTTATTTTATAAGTGGAAGTTTGTACTCTTTATTTCCCTTTACCTTTTTTACCCATCACCCCATTCACATCACCTCTGGCAACCATTGGTTTGTTTGTATTTTTTTTTTTTTTAATTTAATTTTATTGTTGTTGTATAACATTCATCCCATTTCCCCTCCTTTCTTGACCCTTCCCCACCCACCTATTCCCCCCTCAACAGTTTGTTGTTTTATCTGTGAATCAGATTTGGTTTTGTTTCGTTTGCTCATTTTTTTTTTACATTTCACATTTACATTTAAGTGAAATCATATGGTACTTGTCTTTCTCTCTTTGACTTATTTCACTCAATATTATACCTTACAGGTCCATTTATGTTGCAAATGATAAAATTCCATTCTTTTTATGGCTGAATAATATTCCATTGTATACATGTATCACATCTTGTACATTTAGTAGTCTGTTGTTGGGCACTTGTGTTGTTTCCATATCTTGGATATTGTAAGCAATGCTGCAATGAACATAGGGATGCATAAATCTTTTTGAATTAGTATTTTTAATTTTTTTTCAGAAATATACCCCTGAAATAGAATATTCTGGGTCATAGGTAGTTCTGTTTTTAATTTTTCAAGAAACTTCCATTCTGTTTTCCATAGGGGCTGCACCAATTTGCATTCCTATCAACAGAGCACAAGGTTTCCTGTACTACATCTTGTATATGTGTCTATTGATAGGCACCTAGGTTGCTTGCATATCATGGCTATTGTAAATAATGCTGCAGTGAACATAGGGGTGTACATATCCTTTTAAATTAGTGTTTATTTGAATAAATACTCAGAAGCAGAATTGCTAGGTCATGTATGAGTTCTATTTTTAATTTTTTTGTAAAATGCATGTTATTTTTTCATAGTGGCTTCACCAATTTGCAATCCCACCAACAGTGTACGAAGATCCCTTTTTCACCACATCCTTGCTTTTTGACAACAGCCATTTTGACAGGGTTTGGTGGTATCTCAATTATAATTTTAATTTGCATTTCTCTGATGATTAGTAATGAACATCTTTTCATATCTGATGTCCATCTGTATGCCTTCTTCTGAGAAATGACTATTGAGGTCCTCTGTCAATTTATAAATGGGGTTGTTTTAATATTAACCCCTCATGAGATATATGATTTGCAGATAGCTTTTTGTTTTGTTGATTATTTTCTTTGCTGTGTAAATTCTTTTTTTAATTGATATATTTTATTTATTTTGCTATTACAATTGCCCCAATTTTCCCCACTTTGTCCCCCTACACCCAGTACCCCATTTCCTCTAGCAATGTCCCCCTTAGTTCATGTCCATGAGTCGAGTCATGCATATAAGTTCTTTGGCTTTTCTATTTCCTTTTTAGTTTGATGTAGCCTCATTTGTTTATTTTTTCTTTTGTTGTCATGACTGGGTAAACATGCCAAAAAAATGTATCGCTGAGGCTGATGTCAAAGTGGTCACTGCCAATATTTTCTTCTATGATTTTTATGGTTTAAGTCTTTAATCCATTTTGAGTTTATTTTTGTATATGATTTGTACAAGGTTTGAAGTCAGGAAGCATAATGCCTGTCATTTGGTTGTTTCTCAAGAGTGCTTTGGTTATTTTGGATGTTTAGTGGTTCCATATAAATTTTAGAATTATTTGTTCTTATTCTGCAAAAACTGCATCAATATTTTGATATGTCTTGCACTGAATCAATAGACTGCTTTGGGTAATGGTGCCATTTTATCGATGTTAATTCTTCCAGTCCATGAGCACAGTATATCCTTCCATTTATTTGTGTCATCTTCAATTTCTTTTATTGATTTCATAGTTTTCAGATTATATTTCTTCCACCTCCTTGATTAACTTGTTTTTTGGTGTAATTGTAAGTGCTTTTGTTTTCTTAATGTCCTTTTCTGATAGATATTAGTCTATAAAATGGAAAAGATTTATATATATTAATTTTGCCTTCTGCCACTTTATTGAATTCATTTATTAGCTTTAACAATTTTTTGTTGGTGTCTTTAGGGTTTTCTCTACAGAGTATCATGTCATCTGGATATAGTGATAAGTTTACTTCTTCCTTTTTAATTTTGATGCCTACTTTCCCATTCTTTCTTCCTTCTTTCCCTTCTCTCTCACTCTCTTCCTTCCTTCCTTCTTTCCTTCCTTCCTTTCTCCTTCCTTCCTTCCTTCCTTCCTTCCTTCCCTCCTTTTTTCTTTCTTTTATTGGCAATTGCTGTGGGTATAGCTTCCACTACTGTGTTGAGTAAGAGTGGTGTTGGGGACATCATTGTCTTGTTCTGATTTTCAATAAAAAATTCTCTGCTTTTCACCACTAAGTATAATTTTAGCTGTGGGTTTATAATTTATAGAGTTTATTATGTTGAAGTATTTTCCCTCTAGACCCATTTTGCTCACAGATTTTATTATAAATGGATAATGAATTTTGTTAAGTAATTTTTCTACATCTATTGAAAAGGTCATGATTTTTATTCTGGTTTTATTTTGTGGTGTATCATGTTGATGGATTATGTATATTGACCACACTTATATCCTTGGAATAAACACATTTGATTATGATATATGACCCTTTAATGTGTTGTTGAATTTGTTTTGCTAATATTTTGTTGAGAATTTTACATCTATATTTATCAGAAATGTTGGCCCATAGTTTTGTTGGTGTTGTGTTTTTACCTGGTTTTGGTAGCAGGGTAATGTTGACCTTGTAAAATGAGTTTGAAAGTATTGCTTCCTCTTCAATTTTTAACATAGTTTTAGAAGAATAGGTATGAATTCTTATTTAAATGTTGGTAAGATTCCCCATGAAGCTGTCTGGCCTTGGACTTTTGTTTATGACATTAAAAAAATATTTTTAAAGACTTTATTTATTATTTTTAGAGAGAGGGGATGGGAGAGAGGCAGAGAGGAAGAGAGACATCAATGTATGGTTGCTTTTCATCTGTCTCCAGCTACAGACCTGGGTGGAGACCTGGCTTGCAACCTGGTTATGTGCCCTGGCTGGGGAATTGAACCAATGACCTTTGGGTTCACAGGCTGGTGCCTTATCCACTGTGCCACCAGCCAGGGCCTGTTTATGGCATTTTAAAAAAGTGTATTTTATTGATTATGCTTTACAGTTGTCCCAGTTTCTTTTCCCTTTGCTCCCCTCCACCCAGGATCCCATTTCCCTACTACAAACTCATGTCCATTGTTTGTGCATATGTTCCTTGATTTCACCTTTTCCTATATTATTCTTAACTTCCCCCTGTCTATTTTGTATCCCCCCCCCAATTATGTTTCCTAATCCCTGAACCATTTCCCTATTTCTCTCCATTCCCTAACAACTGATAACCCTCCCAATGATCCCATGCCTATAATTCTGATCCTATTCTGGTTGTTTGTTTAGTTTGTTTTTGCTTTTATTTTTTTAGGTTCTGTTTTGGTAGTTATGAGTTTGTTGTCACTTTAATGCTCATAGTGTTGATCCTCTTTTTTTTTTCTTCTTTTTTATAAATTTTTATTTCATTATTTTTAGAAAGAGGGGAAGGGAGAGAGGCAGAGAGGGAAAGAGACATCAATGTATGGTTGCATTTCACCGGCCTCCAGCCACAGACCTGACTGGAGACCTAGTTTGCAGCCTGGTTATGTGCCCTGGCTGGGGAATTGAACCTGCGACCTTTGGGTTCGCAGGCTGGCACCTTATCCACTGTGCTACCAGCCAGGGTGATCCTCTTTTTTTTTTAGGTAAGTCCCTTGAACATTTTATATAATAATAGCTTGGTGATGATGTGGACTCCTTTAGCTTTACCTTTTCTGTGAAGCTCTTTATCTGCCCTTTCATTCTAAATGATTGCTTTGCTGGATAGAGTAACCTTGGTTGTAGGTCCTTGCTTTTCATCACTTTGGTTACTCTTGCCAATCCTTTCTTGCTTGGAAAGTTTCTTTTGAGAAATAAGCTGATCATTTTATAGGGACCTCTTTGCAGGTAACTCTCTTCCTGCTTTTAAGATTCTCTCTTTCATCATTGGCATTTTGATTATGATGTGTCTTGGTGTGGTCCTCTTTGGGCCTAGCTTGTTTGGGACTCTCTGTGCTTCCTGGGCTTGTATGTCTATTTCCTTCACCAAACTTAGGAAGGTTTGTCTTTCATTATTTTTTCACATAAGCTTTCAATTTCTTGTTCTTCCTCTTTTCCTCCTGGCACCCCTATGATTTAGATGTTGGCACATTTAAAGTTGTCCCAGAAGTTCCTAGGCCTCTCTTGTTTGAATTCTTATTTCTTCATTCTGTACTAGTTGACTGTTCATTTCTTCCTTATGTTCCAAATCATTGATTTGAACCCTGGTTTCTTTCCTTTCATCATTGGTATTGTGAGGATTTTCCTTTGTTTCACTTAGCATAGCCATCACTTCTTCCCTTCTGCATTTGTTGTACTCAAGTATATTTGTATCTGTCAAGTTTGTGAGCATCTTTATTACCAGAATTTTACACTGTGTCTGTTAGGTTGGCCATCTCCTCGTGGCTTAGTTCTCTCACTGGAACCTTGATCTGTTTCCTCTTTTGCGCTGTACTTCTCAGTCTCCTCATCTTGACAGGCTCCTGTGTTTGCCTCTGTTTCTTAGGTAAAGCTTTCATGCCTGTTACGTTGTAAGGGATGAAGCCTTTGGGATTCATCAGTATAGGTAACCTGTTTCACCACAGTTCTGGTGCTGTATGTTGGGGAGGAGTCTGAGAGGAAACAATGCCACCTGCTCAGCACTAACACCTTTTCCAAGCACCTCTCCTGCTTCCTGTATGGGACTGATGCCTGTCTAGTTGTTACCCTGGTTGCAGTTCCCAGAGCGAGTGGGTCTGTGGATGTTCTGGGACTGTGGGGGGCCTCTAAACAAATGAACTCTACTGAGAGACTGGCAATTTCTTTCTTTGCCTCAACCCCACTGGTTTTCACAGTCAGAAGAAATGTGGCTTTACCTCCCTACCCCCCATCCCCAGCACTGGAATTGTGAATCGCATGGTGTTATCTGGTGCTGGGAGCACTCCCTAGGGTGTCCCTACATTTTTTTTAATGTGTGACTGAACTTTCCACCAGCTAGCCACAGCCTCTGTCCTGCCACAGCTGCTGTAGCACCAAACTGGCCTCCAAACAGTGTCCTCTGTCCAGGCTCTGCCCCTCCTACCTATCTGGATGAGCAGTTCTTCTTTATATCTTTGTTTGTTGGCCTTCTGTGCAGCTTGATTTTCTGGAATTTCTGGTTGTCTCTAGTTTTGAGATAGCTGTATTCCTTCTTAGTTGTGGAGGGAGACTCAGGTGTCTACCTATGCTTCCATCTTGGCCAGAAGTCCTATAGCAACTTTTTAAATTACTGATTCAATTTCATTTTAGTAATTGGTCTGCTCAGATTTTCTGTCCAGACTTGGAAAATTGTATGTGTCTAGAAATGTATACATTTCTTCTAGGTTGTCCAATTTGTAAGCATATACATGTTTATAGTATTCTTTATTAGCCTTTGTATTTCTGTGTTGCCAATTATAACTTCTTTTTCATTTCTGATTTTGTTTTTGCACTTTGTCTCTCTCTGATGAGTTTAACTAAAGGTTTATTTTGTTTTTCTCTTCAACAGATCAATTATAGTTTCATTAATTTTTATTGTTTCTTAGGTCTCTATTTCATTTATTTCTGCCTTATTTTATTATTCCCTTTTATTTAGTTACATGCAATTTTGTTTGTGTTGTTTTTTCTAGTTCCTTAAATTGGAAAGTTATATTAGCTGAGATTTTTCTTGTTTCTTAAGGTAAGCCTGTGTCGATATGAACTTCCCTCTTAGACCTGCTTTTGCTGCATCCATAGGTTATGGAGAGTGTTATGTTTTCATTTTAATTTGTCTCAAGATATCTTTCAATTTTTTTCTTCAATTTCTTTTTTGACCCATTGATTGTTCAGTACCATGTTATTTAGTCTCCATATATTTGTGTTTTTCAAGTGTTCTTGTAGGTTGTTTCTAGTTTCATACTGTTGTGGTCAGAAAAGATGCTGGATATTATTTTAGTCTTATATTTATTGAGGATTGTTTTGAGGAATAAGATATAATTTATGTTGGAGAATGTGCCTTTGGAATGATTGTATTTCGTAGTTTTGGGTGCAATGTTTATTGTATTTATTAAGGTCATCTCCTCTATTGTGTCATTTAAGGCTAATGCTGCCTTACTGCTCTTCTACTGGATGATCTATCTGTTAATGTAAATGGAATATTACAGTTGCCTACTATTGTTATAATAATCTCAATTTCCCCTTTTATATTCTTAATACTTGCTTTATATATTTAGGAGCTCCTATTTTGGGTGTGTCTCTTTTTAGAATCTTTGTCTTAAAGTCTATTTTGTCTGATATGAGAATTGCTGACCATATTTTCTTTTTCTTTTAATTTCTATTTGCATGGACTATTATTTTTTTATCTCTTCACTTTCACTCTGTCTTTTGCTGTGAATTCTCTTGTAGGAAGCATGTAGATGGATTGGTTTTTATCCACTCAGATACCTATGTCTTTTGATTGGGGATTTTAACTCTTTTACATTTAGGTATGTACTTTTGCAATTTTGTTCATTGGTTTTTGGTTGGTTTTGTAGTTCTTTCCTATGTCTTTCTTCTTCTCTTGGCCTCTTCCTTGTGGTTCGTTGTTTTTTCTTTAGTGTTATGTTTGGGTTCCTTTCTTTTTACTTTTTATGTATATTTTGTAGAGTTTTGGTTACCATGATTATATATATATTATATATATATATATAATATATATATATATACTTGTTATATATATTTTATATCAGCAGTTTTTAACCTTTTTCATTCCAAGGTGCACATAAGCTAATCATTAAAATTCTGTGGCATACCAAAAATATGTCAATTTTTTTGCCAATATTACAAAATTAGGTAAAATTTTGACTGATTCACACCAGATAGCTATGTTGCTGTCATTTTTTAAATTTGATAATCTAAGGGATAAGAGGTCAATGCCTCTGACTAACTGGTAGAGTATTGCATATTTTAAAAATTATTGTGCACACTGGTTCAAAATCCTTAATAATATATATTCTTAAGCTGATAGGTTTTGCAGTTGAATGCATTCAAAAGTACTACATTTTTACTGCCCCCAATACTTTCTGTCTTTGATGTCACATTTTAGTTCTTTTTGTTTTGTGTATCTCTTAACTACTTATTGTAGTTATTGTTAATTTTGTTATTTGACATAGTAAACAAAATATTGGTCACTTGGAGTTAACACTAGCCTTTTTATTAGGTACCATGTTGATATGTTAGAAAATCCAGAAATCGTATACACATCAATCAAATATCTTGAATAATAAAAGCATTTCAGTTTTAAAGTAAGCAATATTTTAGGAAAATTCAGAAAGCTATAGAATAGTTTGGAAATGGAAAAAATAGATCTGTATTTAAAACAGGATATAAATACATATTGAGCAGGAATAAATTTGAACAAAAAACAAATTCAGTGTGATGAAAGACAAGTGTATTGCTTTAATTAGCCAAGCAAAGCTATAGTGATCATGAAGCATACAATCTTTGATGTGTTACTATGACTTTAACTGGAGCTATTTAAATATTTTACTAAAAATAGTTAAACATGGACACAGTAGCAACATTTTTTATAACCCGTTCTTTTCAAGCAATATTCAGTCATTCCTTATTACCTTTGTGTGGGTAGAATAGACTTAACCCTTTAAAATATGGTTAAGCTGTTTAACATTGCAAGAAGGACAAACATTAACACTTCAAAATCACGACAACTATTTTTTAAATATAATTAATATATTAGAGGATGCAAAGAAAAAAAATTCATTAAAAAAAAAGCAGAAACATTTTACTGGAACATCTTTCACAAATTTAGATTCTAATCCAGTGCTAAAATAATGCTGTGTCAAAATAAAGAACTGACTTTCTGCAAAGGGTGTCTTTGAACTGGTGTTTACTTGTGGAGTTGTTTTGTGTACTAAAGATTACCTACTTGTCAAGATGCCATACTGAACCCCAGATAAGAAGCTGGAAGCTCATTCTGCTTGCCCTTGGGACAGCTAAGCTTTACATTTTTGATGACAATGGAATGCAGTAGTTTACGTCGTGTGTGTGTTGTGCTAAAGCTTCTGTTTGAGGCTTACCTCAATTATAAAGTAAGTATAAAGCCGGGGAACACCCTTTGCGGTTCTCATTCCCTTTTTATTTTAAGGCTGTGCATCTTACAAAAATCTGATTTTCTCTCCTAAATTTTAGTTCTATAAATTGTTTATATAAATACTATTTCTAAAAGGCAAAAAAAAAAAAAAAAAAAAAAAAAAATCTTAAAGTATTACACTAAGTCATTTTGCTTGCTTTAAAGATCTAAACTATATTTCTTATTTTCTATTGCATTTTAAAATTAGGAAAACAAAGGGAATCCTGATGGTCTCTGACAGTAGTCTTATTAAACAGCTGTAAGTTTTAAGGAACTGACCTTCTGTGTAAGTTCACTCAGAAATCCAGGGAAAAAATGTTTTACTTCCACTGAAAGATACTCACTGATTAACTTAAAATATTTATTATTTCTGAGATTATCATCAGAAATTCAACTGATATTGTTAAATAAAACATTTAATTTAAGTAACCTTGTTAAGTAATATATTTTATAATGCTTAAGTAGTTAAGCAAATCATCTGAAATCAAATCGTGGATATATATGTACATACTACTCATATATCCATTTCCCTCCCTGAGAATACAGCCTATATTATGGCTATAGTAGGGTGAAAACACAGTGGTGTATAATGAAAAGATGGTATTGAACCTACCACCAATTGTATGATTTTGGTGAAGTTTCTACTTATATATAGTATTGGACTAGATAGTTAAAATTGAAATTCCAAAAATTCTATGATTAAAAATATAAACAGATTTATAGGTGGGAAAATAATCTAATACAATTTAGGAGATTTGAATTCCCTATCTCCCGCCCTACTTCCTCATCCTCGTACCTTTCCTTCTTGCTTTTGTGCTTACTCTATTCTTCCCCTTTCCTTCCTTCCTCCCTCTCTCATCTTGCTTCTTTTCTCCTTTCTTCATTTATCTCTTTCTTTTCTTTAGCTTTTTTTCTCTTTTTTCTCCATTTCTTTTATTCTTTTTTTTTAATTTAATTTAATTGTTGTTGTATTACATCCATCCCCTTTTTGCTCCCCTCTGTCCCATTCCCACTCACCCATTCCCCCACAAAGTCAATCCCACATGTTGTCCATGTTTATGGTTCTTCCCTACTAGGTTCTTGTCTCTTTTTATTCTTTTCCTTCATTGTTTAATTTATGGATCCTGCCTTTAGTATAAGTGACTACATTGTATTAACACAGAGTAGGAGAAGATTATACTAAAGGCTTAAAGGTGGAAATAGATAATTATTAAGACACAATTTAAAGGAATGATAAATATCTTGAACTAGGAAATGATATTTTTTAGGACAGCCATTTAATATATCATCAATGAGACTTAAGATACGGAGATTTGAATTGAAGGATCTGGGCAGAGTCTCAGAGAAGCCTTGCTAAGCAATAAAAATTAAAACTTGGGGTTAGACATTTGAATTTCCCAGACCACAGACACTCCAGAGGGGACTACATTTTAAAATTTTATTTTTATTGTATTTTTCATCACCATTTATCCCCTTTATACCCTATTTCACATCTCCCCATCCTCCCCTGCCCTGGTAATCACCACTCTGTTGCCCATGCTCATGAGTCCTTTTTCTTTATGTTTAGTGCCTCCACCTGCTAACATGACCCCACTTTTCTGTTATCTGCCCTTTACCTATGAGTCTGTCTCTATTTTGCAAGCTAGTTCAGTTTGTTCATATGCATCCACATATGAGTGAAATCATATGGTATTTGTCTTTCTCTGAATGACTTATTTCACTTAGCAAAATGTTTTCCAGATCCATCCATGCTGTTGCAAAAGGTAATTTGTTTTTTTAATGACCGAGTAGAATTCCATTGTGTAAGTGTCTCATAGTTGTTTTATCCGCTCATCTACTGATGGACACTTAGGCTCCTTTCAAATCTTGGCAACTATAAGTAACACTGCAATGAACTTCAAGATACCAATCTTCACAAAACTAGAGTAAATGTTCCAAAAATTTATATGGAGCCACAAAAGGCCTGGTATAGCAACAGTGATCCTGAGAAAGAAGAGCAAATTTGAAGGAGTCACATTACCTAATATAAAACTATACCATAAGGCCATAGTAATCATAGTAGCATGCTACTAGCATGAAAACAGACAGAGATCAATGGAGAATAGAGTCTAGAAATAAACCCACACCTTCATACTAAATTAATATTTGACAGAGGAAGCAAACACATACAGTGGGCTAAAGATAGTTTATTCAATAGATTGTATTGGGAATATTGGACAGATATGAGCAAAAATGAACCCAGACCACCTTCCTATGATACACACAAGAATAAAATAAAAATGGATTCTGGACTTAAATGTTAGATCTCAAACCATAAAAATCCTAGAAGAAAACATAGTAAAATTTTCAGACCTGCTTGTAGCAATATTTCTTCTGATATATCTGCTCAGATAAGATATACAAAAGAAAAATAAACTAATGGGACTATATCAAGTTAAAAGGGTTTTTCACAGGAAAGGAAACCATCAGCCAAATAAAAAGACAATCCACTGATGAGAGAACATATTTGCTGATACATCTGATAAAGTGTTAATATCCAAAATTTATAAAGAACTTATAAAATTCAACACCAAAAACAAATAAAAAACCAATCCAATTAAAAATGAGCAAAGGACTTGAACAGACATTCTTCCAAAAAGGACATACAGAAGGCCAATAGACATGAAAAGATACTCAATGTCACTAATCATAAGAGAAATGTAAATGAAAACCACAATGAATTACATCACACCAGTCAGAATGGCTACTATCAATAAAGTAACAAACAAGTGCTGTGGAGGGAATGGAGAAAAAGGAAACCTTTTGTTCTATTGGTGAGAATGCAGATAGTTGTGGCCAATGTGGAAAGAAGTATGGAGTTACCTCAAAAATTAAAAATAGAAATGCATTATGACCCATTGATTCTACTGCTGGAAATTTATCTGAAAAAAAAAAAAAAACCAAAAACACTAATTTGAAGGCATAGAAGGTGTTGCATTTCTGAAACTCATCTGCTGACAATTCAGTTTCTCTAGGACATTAATCTCAGAAGATAATTGTTATTCCACTCACACAGTAAATTTTGTGGGGGCAAGGAGCAAACAATTCCCTCATCATATAGATCAAGTAGGGCAAATGGGAAAGGTAATGATGTATGGTAAAAGTTCACAGACCTGATATAGACACTTATGATCTATTTGACATTTGGCAAGTTTTTTTAACTCTCTTTGATTTTCAATTTTTTTCATTCATAAAATGAAGATTATACTAATACCCTATAGGAGTGATGTGTGGATTAAATGAAGAAACAATGTAAAGGGAATAAATTGTATTAATTATTATATAACTTTTTACTGAAAATAATGCATTCTCTCCCTTTTTCTTTTTTTAATTTAATTTTACTGTTGTCATATTACATTCATCCCATTTAACCCCCCTTCTCTTCTCTTCCTCACCCTCCCATTCCCCCTGAAAAGTCAATCCCACTGTTGTCCATGTCCATGGGTCATCCATGCTAGTTCCTTGACTAAACTCTCCTTCTTTGCCTCCTTCTCCCACCTCCCCTTCTCCCTCCCCTCTGCCCACTGAAGGCCTGTTCCATGTATTCATGTCTTTGGTTCTGTTTTGTTTGTTTGTTTTGTTCATTAGTGTCCTGTAATGGGTGAGATCATATGGTGTTTGTCTTTCACTGACTGGCTTATTTCACTAAGCATAATACTCTCCAGTTCCATCCATGTTGAAAACACCAGCAAAATTCAAAAGGAACCAACTGTATGGTAAAACATATTTGCCAATAATGCCTCAGACAAAGGTTTGATATCCTTTATATCAATATATAAAGAACTTATGCAACTCAACACAAGGGAGACAGTCAGCCCAATTAAAAAATGGGCAAAGGACCTGAACAGACACCTCTCTGAGGAGGACATACAAAGGGCCCAAAGGCATATGAAAGAATGCTCAACATCACTATCCATCAGAGAGATGCAAATTAAAACCACAATGAGATACCATTGTACACCTATCAGAATGGCAATCATCAACAAATCAACAAACGAGTGTTGGTGAGGATGTGGGGAAAAGAGAACCCTGTTACACTGTCAGTGGGAATGCAGACTAGTGCAGCCACTATGAAAAACAGGATGAAATTTCCTTAAAAAACTAAAAGTGGAACTGCCTTTTGATCCAGCAATTCCACTACTAGGATTATACCTGAAGAACCCTGAAATACCAATTCATAAGAACTTATGTACCCTTATGTTCATAGCAGTGCTATTTACAATAGCCAAGGGCTAGAAACAACCTAAGTGCCCATCAGTAGATGATTGGATCAGAAAACTTTGATACATTTACACAATGGAATACTATACAACGGAAAAAAAGAAGGAACTCCCTTTAATTTTTCTTCCATCCTCTTTCATTTTTTTTTCATTCCCTTGCTTCTGATTCCTTTCCTCACCTTTTTATTATGGAAGAAACATAAGTTCCCAATTTAAAGAGCTTAAAATCCCAGGGGTCTGTTGGGTTGTTTGTCAAAGTCTTGAGGTCTTTGGAGGTGGATGTTTCTTCCCAAGGGCTCTCACCTGAATTCAATGTAGCTTGGACCCATTAGTAGCCCTCCAGAGTACTGCCAGGCATTTTTAATATTATCTCCTCAATCAGTTGTTTTATCTCCTTATAGGCTTTAATGTAGTACTCTCTGAAATTAGAACTTCCCTAGAGCTATCTACTGGCAACGATAGAGCTTACCATATTTTTCATAATGTGGCTCTACCAGGAAGGAACTATATGATTTAGTATAGGAGTACAGGGACAAACCTAGATATGCTTTTTTTTGTTTGTTTTTACTGAGATCCATTGGGTTAATACTGATTATTTATTTTTTTCTGAGTTGTGTTGTAGGATTTCATTATATATAAAATTTATTATTATGAGATCTTCCCTTGGCTCCTCTTGGTTTAATCAAGATTGAAATTTTTATGTTCTCAATGAAAGATTTACCTGGGGTACTGCATTAAAGTGTGTCTCAGAAATACCTGAGGCCCTGAATGGTGTGGCTCAGTTTGTGGGTATCATCCTGCAGAGTGAAGGCTCACCAGTTTGATTCCTGGTCTGGGCACATGTCTGGGTTGCAGGTTCGGTCCTCAGACAGGGAATGTACAAGAAGCAGCTAATTGATGGTTCTCCCTTGTATCGATGTTTCTCTCCTACTCTTTCTGTCTTCCTTTTGCTCTTTCTAAAAATAAATAAATAAAATCTTTTAAAAACGAAATATCTGAGAAATGAAACTTCATTTAAATCTAGACATTAAACCTGACTGAGTGTCCCCTATCATTTCCAACTCAGTTCAGTTCATGGTGGGCAGTAGTACTCACCATTAGTTTGTAGATTAAAGGATATAAAATACAGATTTTTTCAAATAAGTTGCTTGTTATAGGATGATGTTCTAAATCTAGCTGTGTGAAATTCAGGAACTAAAACCAGATGCTTTTTATTATGAACAAAAATGTAATTTTGATGTTTGGCCTTGGGGAAAGATAGTAGTTCATGCTAAAAAAAATACAGAAGTTGTCCCTGGATACAGCTTATCAATAAGCAACAAATATTCATGCCATGACATATCCTTACAACTTTATTAAAACAGTTGTGGGTATTCTGAATAGTTTGCACATCCCCATGACCTGTGCAGCAACTGCCACTGGCAGACATGGGAGAAATAGGCCCTTGGCACTCTCTGTGGGGCACTGAGAAAGCAACACAAGGGGCAGCTCAGAAACCAGAAGTGGCTCAAGCCATCAGGGATCCATGGTCTGGATTTCCATAAAGTTAGGGTGGGCTCCCCACAAACTGCAGGCTTCTAAACAAACTGGGGTGGGGGGCAGGCTGCTCAGACTCTCTGGTTCAGCTGCTTCACCAACTCATTTGAAAGTTTGAAACATTCCTTTTATTCTAGGAGGTGAGTGAAAAAAAAGAAGAATGAATGCTTGCTGAAACACTGTGCCCTTGGAAAATAATCTGGTAGGCAGCCCAACTTTATATACACATATAAATGTCATATACAGGATGGAATAGAGCACATTTTGCTAAGACCTATCAGCTTCTCTGGCCACAGTGAATATTTCAGATTCATAATGGTGACTTAAGTTACTGAAGTTAACTCTCACTAAAGATCTTAAATTATTTAAAACTTGTAGCAGGCTGCATAATAAGTGGTTAAAAGCATATGCTCATGTTTCTGTGTTTATTTCAAATATTTCAGGGAAAACAACCTCAGTTTTATTTTCATTATCTCTAATATTATATCTACTCAGATAACCCAGTTCCCTGTGTTGAGAATTAGAGGCCCAAGGACAATATTTCTGATGTACCTCACCAAAGTAATATAAGGAAGCCACCTGCTAGTGCCATGAAATATAATTAAGCAGATAGTTAACTCAAAGAAACACCGTGAGGTGATTTGGAGGAGATTGACCAAAAGTGTGTTGATATTTCTTACCATTCAATACAACATAGTCAGAATGTCTATTTAATAATATGACTCAGTGCCAAGACTTGCTCTGGTTTTCACCTAGTTAAATTTAGCTGAGAATTTGTGTGACACAGCTCTGGAGGCAAATGGTTTGCAGGTGAGCAAAAAGGAAAAGGGACTCATGAACGTGGACAACAGAGCTGTGATTGTGGGGTGGGTGTGGATCTGGAAGAGGGTAGAAGGGGGACAAATGGCAATTGAAAAATATAGTAAAAATTAGCCAGAACAAAACAAAACAAAACAAAAATAGACTTTATTCTGGTGTTGTCCCGGTAGCTCAGTTAGTTAGAGTATCATTTTGATACACCAAGGTTGTGGGTTCATTCTTTGGTCAGGGCACATAAAAGAAGCAACCTATAAATGCCTAAATAAGTGGAACAACAGATTGATGTTTCTGTCTCTCAAATTAGTAAATACATTTTAAAAAAGAATATATTCTGAATATGTTTGTATGAATAGTCCCAATATTTTATCAGACTATTTAGTTAAAAGCTAAAATATAGCATTTTTTATTATGTAAGTAATTGAGCTTATTGTATAAAACTGGAAAATATAGAACAGTAGAAAAATAAGATATATCCACATTTTAAGTATATTTTATTATAATTATGTGTGTATATGCAAATCATATATGCATACACTTAGGACTAGACTGCATGTAGTGGCCTGTCTCTGTGCCTTTTTATTTATTTTTGAAAAACTAACCCAAAGGTCACATGTTCAATTTCCAGCCAGGGCACATAACCAGGTTGCAAGCCAGGTCTCCAGCCAGCTCTGTAGCTGGAGGCAAGTGAAAGGCAATCACACATTGATCTCACTCTCCCTCTCTGCCTCTCTTCCTTTCCTTCTCTCTAAGAATAATTTAAAAAATCTTAAAAAACAAAATAAAACAAAAAACCCCAAAACAAACAAACAAACAAAAAAACTAAACATTATATGCTAAGCATTTCCCCAATCTCAAATATTTTAAGGCATTATTTTTATGGCATTATTTTTAATGTCTTACATATATAATTAATATAAATATATATTCAATGCTTAAATTATCAAGTTTATGACTGTTACTGCTTTCATGCTTAAAAAATCCCTATTATAGTGCTCACTTTGGCAGCATAGATACTAAAATTGGAATGATGCAGAGAAGATTAGCATGGCTCCTGTGCAAGGATGACACGCAAATTCATGAAGCATTCCATATTTTAAAAAATTCCCTATTATACTTTATTCTCAACTCTTTAAATGATTTGGTGTACATGTGGGTCAAAGATATAAAATGAGAATAAAAAATTCTTCCCAAATTAATGCATAAGTATTTTGCTGTTACATTGTTTTGAGTTACATTTTTAAAATTGCCTTTATCAATTCAAAATATACAAATATATTCTGAGATCTATTTCATGTCTATACTTACCAGATTTGTGAAGTACCACATAACCTGGATTATTGTAGTTTTACAGTATATATTTTATTTTTTTTAGGTTGCTCTTTTTAGGATATTGTTTTTAGGGTACTCTTACTTTGCAAAATGTTTTTAATCTACTTTTATACATTGTTTTCCAAATGAATCTTAGAATCATTTTGTCAAGCTACTTTCTTTGCAATTCCTACCCCCATAAAACATTTCTGTGGGAAGTTTAAATACAATTGTTGTAAGCATAAAAATAAACAGGTTATGGTAGGCAATTCTATAAATTTATTAAAAATCATTGAGTTCATTTAAAAATGCATGAATTTAATGGTACTTAAAATATACCTCAATGAAAAATTTTAATGAACTTTTTATTCAGAAACATATCTTTATTCAATCCTTCTTTATATTTTTAACAATGTTTCAATAATGTTAGCTGTCTTCACCTCCAGTAGGTTTCAACTATTAATCTTTTTTATTTACTTATTTTTTTTGAGGTGGTCTCAAGTGAGTTACTGTGATTGAATAGCCAGTGTGTCATCCTTCTGATGACTTGCTAAGGGGATGAAATGGCAGCAGAGCCACTAGAAAAGTGTTTTTCTTGCAGGAGTCCCAGACACCAGTCTCGGGGGCTGGGCAGGGCAATGGAGGTGCAAAGCCACCCGAGGGAGACAGCAGAGCACATGAGAGGCAATGGAGGCTGGGGCCTCCATAAAGATGTGCTACTTTAGACTTCTTGAAGAACATACTGCTGGTGATTAAGAATGCCTCTTCTAAATTCAACCCAGTTTTCCATTTGTTTTATGGTCACCGGAAATTTGTATTGAGCTACCCGCCCTGAGAATTCATCAGTAATACAGCCATGAAGGACACAAAAGTTCATCAGAGTATATGGTAACTCTTGAATTGGGGTGAGCTGTTAGAGAAGCCTGTGGGGAAGGGCTGGATCATGCCAATTCACTCTCTGTAGTTATCTATTTGAGTTGATATGTATGTTTCTTTTCTTTTTTTTTGCCCATACTATTGCCCATCGGCTCAGTGAAGAAAGAAACAATCCATTTAAGTGGGTTGGTACCAGTTTGGCTTTTAATAAAAAGGGCCTGAATTTTAAAATGATACACAGCCTCACTAACTAAAAACACTACTGATGGGTTTTACTAAAATGCTTATTTTCTTACAAAAAATAATACAGCTATTAATACATTATATTACCATTATCTTTATTGTAGTCATTCCAGTTGATCTAATTACTTGAATTGTATGTTTGTCTTAGAAAAATATATAAATAGATAATATGTTTTTAAATCTTTTCCATGGCAATAATAGTTTTAAGCTTGTATTTTATTCTATTATGTGAGATGTTTCATAAAATTGGTTTAAATCAATGACAACATTAACCAAGAAAATTCTCCTAGTTATTGTAAAATCAAATTTAAGATTTTAAACTTTATGTTATGATTCACCTACAACATATTTCTTTCCCTAATCATACCATAATAAATACCTCAGTTTCTCTTTATTATGATCACAGCTCTAACAGATTAATACTTATCAATGAGTGATGTTTTGAGGCAAATTTTATAACCATGACTAGAAGTTGCAGAGAAACGTAAAAGAGTTTGACCAAAGTTATATACAAGTTGCAAGAAAGCATTAGCAACAAGCCCTGTGCTATTTTAATTAATTAAAATAGTATAAATCATTGTCCTAATAAAACCTTAAATGTTTCAGCCTAGGGAAACACACAATATCATCATCAACCATCACTACCACCCAACAACTCTTTAGTGATCACCATTTAAAAAACTCAAAACAGTAACTCTCCAACTGAATGACATCTTGAGGTTTCCCCATTTAAGCCCTTTATTTTCTACTAAGACACAAAGGTGGTCCAGCCCTAATAATTAGTATTCTTTTTTGGTGACATCTTGATGGAATATATATTTTTTTCCATGAAGAGACTTTCTTCCAAAATACTTTCAGGCTATAAATCAGCTGTTACCTGTCAGTAGCACAGCTGTTTCTTCCTCTTCCTCTGAGTTGAACATTACTCCCTAAGTAAAAAAAAAGAAGAATTCTTCATCACAAAGGACTTGACATACTTTAGAATGTAACAAGATGGCATCATAATTAATTTTAAAAAGATGTAACAAATATTGTGTCAGGTCAGCCTGAATAAATGAATACTTCTAAGATAATAAAATTTGTTGTATTTTCTTTATTAAATGTAAATTTTGAGATTTTTGCCCCTGAGAAGTTGGTTGCTAGAACACAAATTTGCTGTCACAGCTAAAGGGTATTTTAATTAAGATGGGGAATAGGCTTTTCCTACACCTGCAACATTCTGAAAAAATAATACTGCTGCTCTAAGATACTATTATCATTACCATTTTTATGGTGAAAAGGGTGAGAAAACTCAGGGAACCAAGAATAAAAATATCGTTCTTCATAGCTGATGGAACCCAATAAGTTCTGTACCAAGTGCAATGCAAAAGAGTAAACTATGAAGTGCAAAGAGATTTTAGGTCACAACAAGGAATAATAAATTAATCTATAAAACATGCATAAAAATAGCATAAACATGTTCATAAGCATCTTTAAAGTTTTCATTAATTTTTTAATATTTAACTTTGCTTTTTGATGCCTTGAAAGAGACTTCCAGTTTTAGAAACAATTATTTCTATCAGTTATTTTTATGCACTAATGTGAGTCTTTATACATATTATATTAATCAATTTTTGGAGATGGGAAAATGAAGCTTAGAGAGATTAAGTAACATCCACTAAGTAGTATAGGTCATATTCGAACTCGACTATTTTCTATTTATATAAGGAGGATATTTAAAACATATCTTTTTGTGAAAATAGTCTAACAAAAGTTTTATTATACTGACAACAGAGAATATATATTAGACAGAAGGATATATTTACTGAGCAAAGCTGACTAATTAATGCAAATATAGAAAGAATAAAGAGCTTCTTTTATTAATGTGATGGATTTGATTTTTAAATATCAGGATATTTAATTCCAAATATGTAGTCAATTATCTATTTGAGCTTTTGTTTTTATTTTTTAAATTATGGTAAAATTGCCATTGACTTTATTCAGAAATATAAATTTTAATTATTTTCTAATGTTTGGTGTTTGTAGATATTCTTTAACAATAGAATAGTAAAATAATAGTACATTATTTTCTATATTCATTATACTGTGCATTAGGTCTCTATGGCTTACTTATTTCTTGTTACAAGTTTGTGCCCTTAGATAATTTCACTCTTATCTACTTCACCATCCCTGGTAATCTCCACTTTATTCTCTATTTTTTACAGGTTTGGCTTTTTTTAGATGTACATATATGTGATATCAAATAGCACTTGTCTTTGTCCAATTTATCTCATTTAGCAAAATGTGCTAAAGGTTCTTTCTAATCATTGAATAAATATTTCATTATGTACATATGAACCATATATTTTTTATCCATGCCTCCTTTGATGAGCATTTGGATTGTTATCATATCTTGGCTATTGTGAAGAGTGCTGTGATAAACATAGGAGTGCATATATATATCTTGTCAAAATCCTGTTTTCATTTTCTTTGGGTAAATACCCAGAAGCAAAATTGCTATATTGTATTGCATCTATTTTTAATGTTTTGAGGAAACTATATGGCTTCTCATAATGGTTGGGCTAACTACCATTCTCAGCAACACTATTTAAGTGTTTCTTTTTCACCAAAGCATCACCAGCACCTCTCATCTTTTGTCTTCATGATGACAGACATTCTAACAGGTGTGAGGTGAGCTCTCATTGTGGTTTTGATTTGCATTTCCCTAATGATTCATGATATTAAGCATCTTTTCATGTGTTTGTTGGCTATCTTGATGTCCCCTTTGGAAAATGTCTTTTTAATCCCTCTGTTCGCTTAATTGCTTGCTTGTTTGTTTTGTTGTTTTTAAGTTGACTGGGTTGTTTATGAATTTTGAGAATTATCAGAAATATGGTTTGCAAAACATTATGGAGGTTGTATTTCATTTTGGTGTTTCTTTTGCTGTGAAGAAGCTTTTAAGGCTGAAGTAGGCCCATTTACTAATTTTTGCTTTTGTTGTTTTTGGTATTATGTTAAAAATAATAATTTCCAAGACCAACATTGATGATGAGCTTCTTCCCTACATTTTCTATTAAGAGTTGTATGGTATCAGGTCTCATGTTTAAATCTTTAATCCATTTCAAGTTAATTTTCCTAAGTGGTGTGATGTAGGGTTTCAATTTTATTGTTCTGTTTGTGTTTCCCAGCATCATTTTTGAAGAGACTATCCCTTCCCCATTGGGTATTATTGGCTCCCCTATTGAATATTAATTGACTGCATATACCAGGATTTAATCCTGGGCCCCCTATACTGTTCCACTGGTTGAAGGGTCTGTTTTTATTCTAGCACCATGCTGTTTTTATTACTATGGATTTGTAATAGAGGGTTGATCCAAAGTTGGTTCAAAATAGGTTTGAACCATATTGATCCATTTATAAGTGAAATTGTGAAGTTCCAACCTGTGTTGTCAAAGGATCAACTGTATTGTAATCCATGGTTGGGAATATGTCTATGCAAAGAGCCAACTTAAGGTATACTTGGATTTTTGACTGTATGGGTAGTTAGCACCCCTCAGTCCCATGTTGTTCAAGGGTCAGCTATAGTTTGAGAACTGGAGGTGTGATACCTACAACTTTGTTCTTTTTATTCAGAATTGCTTTGGCTCTTTGTGTTCTTTCATAGTTTTGCACAAATTTTATGATCACTTCTATTGCTGTGAAGAATGCTTTTGGCATTTTGATGGGGATTGCATTAAATCTGTGTATGGCTTAGGGCAGCATGACCATTTTAACAATATTGATTCTTACTACCCATGAACATAGGACATCTTTTCCATTTCTTTGTGTTTTATTCCTCAGGAGAAGGAAAATGACAATTGACAAAAATCTGTATCTATGTAGTGGAATAAAGAATACTAGAAGTAATAAATATGTGCTTAAATAGAAAGTGCTTTATATTATTTTTGTTAATTTAAAATATTATTTAAATAAAATGGGATTTATAACATATAGAAGTAAAATATTTGATAAACGTAACACAAGGGCTAGGAGGGGAAAAATAAAAGCAAACTGTTCTATAATTCTTACATTATACTCAAAGTTATAATATTACTTGAAAGTTGACTTAATAATTAAAGATGTATACTATAAACCCTTAAGCAACTATGAAAAACTCAAAACAAAGATGTATAGTTAATAAACTAATGGATGGAATAAAAGATAGAAGAGATATATCACAGTAGCTCTTCTCAAAAGAGAGCTAAAGTAGCTATATTAATTTTATACATAGTAGGTTTCTGAAGATATAACAATCTAATGCAGGATAATATTAACCATTGTCAAAAATAAATGAATAAAAATATGATTAAACTGCAACAGAAAAGAAAAATATACAATTAGAGATTTCAATAATCATTGAATAATTTGGTGGAAAATCCACAAGACAAAATATTGGAACAACATTATCAACCAGCTGATATTACATGTATAGAACACTACACTCAACAAGAGCAGAATATTGATAAAATCAGACTATATTTTGGACATGAAGTTTCTCTAAATATAAGAGAACTCAAGTTTTACAGGATATGTTCTCTGAAAATATAATTGAATTGGAAACCAATAAAAGAATTCCAGAAAGGTCCTCAATATTTGAATGCTAAACAATTAGAATGAAAATCAAAACATAATGCATCAATATTATGGGATATGGCTAAAGCATTGCTTAGAGAATAAGTAATAGCCATAAATGCTTTATATTAGAACAGAAAAAAATATAAACCATTCACCTCTGCTTCTATCTTAAGAAACTAAAAGAAGTAAAAACTAAAATCAGGGTATGCAGATATAAGAAAATAATAAATATATTGGCAGAAATCAATAAAATAAAATTAAAATCAAAAGAGAAAATTGGTGACACCAAAAAGTGATTCTTTGCATGGGTCAGAAAAATGGATACACCTCTGTCCAGGTTGTTCAGAACAAGGAGAAAGATAACACAACTTATTAATATTAGGAGTTATACAGAAGACATGGATATAGATGTTACCTATGCTAAAAGGACAATAAAAAATATTGTGAAAAATGTATACCCCCAAATTTGATAATTTAGGGTAAATGGACAAAGATCTTGAAGAACAAAATTCAAAATTCACTCTAGAAAAATAGAAATTCAGAATAGCCTTGTCAAAAAGATAAATCAAATTTGTAGTTTAAAGTTTTCCCACAATGAAAGCTCCAGGCTGAGGTAGCTTCATTTCAGAATTTTGCAATTTTTTAAAAGAAGCAATAGTAAAAAGTCTCCACAAACAGTTACAGAAAATAAGCAAACTAGAACACTTACTAATTCATTATATGAGAGCAGTATTGCCCAGGTACCAAAACCAGAAAAGATATTATAAGAAAAATTATAGACCAATACCATTCACAATCATTGATGCAGAAATAATTAATATTTTTTAATGATAATAAAACATGACAAAATGGATTGATTCTGGGAATACAAGGTTGGTCTATCATTTGAAAATCAATCAATGAAATTCATCATCTTAATGAACAAAACCAAACAAAACTTATGATCATCTTATTAGACACTGAAAAGCCACTGACAAAATTAAAATTTATTATTGATAACAATTCTCAGCAAATTGAATAAAAGGAAAAAATCTCACTCTGACAAAGTAATATATGAAAAATCTGCAGTACATCATACTTAATGATAAAGCCTGAATATTTTCTCTGTTTTCTCCTTAAGATCAAGACAAGAGTATTCTTCTCTTTCATCCCTTATACTCAACATAGTATTGGAGGTTCTAGCCAAAGCTATTAATAAGATGATATAAAAGACATCAAAATTGGAATGGAAGAATTGAATGTTGTCATTATTCCAAGATGGTAGGATTGTCTATGTAAAAAATCCTACAGAACCTACCAAAAAAAAAAAAAAAAAAAAATGTCCTAGAAACAAGAAGTGAGTTTAGCAGAGTTGTAGGGTACAAGATCAATACTAGAAATTTAGTATTATTTTTATGTACTAGCAATGATCAACTAGAGATTGAAATTAAATAATACCATTAAAAAGCATAAGAAATGAAATATTTAGAGTTAAATTTAACAAAAGATATGTTGATGTAAATTTTAAAAATGAAAATTATTTGAGAAAACTAAAAACCATGCTTTGGTTGAAAACATAATGTTTTTTAGATGCCAGTTTCCTTAAACTGATCTGTAGGTTCAATAAAATGCCAATTAAAATCCCAACAGACATTTTGATAGTACTAAAAAAAGCTGATTTTACAATTTATATGGAAATGAAAATGACCTAGAACTGCCAAAAATAACTATGAAAAGATAGAACAAATTTAGGGGACTTACAAGATCTGTTCCCATTATTAAACAATGTGGCATTAGTGTGAAATAGATTGAGGAAACAAAATAAATAAGCCTGATAAAAGCTCAAACCTACACAATTAAATGATTTTTAAGGATTAGATCTTTTTGGAGTCTTTTTGCCATCTCCAAATAGCAATTGAAATAAACATGTAAACAATGTGATGCAACTGAACATTTTCTGATAAAAGTTGCAACAGGTATTTGAAATGATAATATAGAAACATAAGGAGAGAAAGATGGCGACAGGATAGATCGCAGTGCTGATGGTGCTCTCCAGTGCCAGAGCAGCTGGAGGATAGGGTAGGGAGCATGAGTTGTCTGCAGGTCCCTGTGAATTGGAGCGGTAAGCATCTGGACTCAGGGACGCACAGCCCAGAGGCTGCAGAGACCTACAGGAGAGCAGGTGAGACAGTTGGGAACTGGCTAGCACGTGGAGGTCAGCTCTGGGCAGTGGTGGCTCTGCCCAGAGGGACATCTTTAACTGAAGCCAGCTCCAGGCTCCCTGGATACTAGAAATCTGAGCAGTGAAGTGTGGGCAGTGAGGGCAAACTCTGGGGGGAACGAGGAATTAAACTCCTGCAGGGGAGGGACTGTGTGAGAGTCTCACTCTGGAGGCTGAGAGAGGAAGCTACTCACTGGGCCAGAGGCAGAGGAGAAGAGATCTATGGGGAGCAGGAGTGGGGAGCGGGGAAGTGCACTGGCCTGGGTGGCAAGAGGACCAAAAACTGTGCCACTGTGCCACCTGAGGAGAGGACAGCACAGAGATACATGCACCCACATCAGTGCACAGGCTCCCATGGAAACTGCAGCTTGAAACTGTACACCAGGAACTTGCTACTGGTACAACTGGTGTACCCATTGCAGGCAGCAAAAACCTCCTCAAAGAGCTGGAGGGGGAGGGGTAGCCATTGCTGGTTGCTGTGGGGCTCCCCACAGAACCAGGGGCCCATCAAAGGCAGCAAAAACTTCCAAAAGAGCTGGACAGGGAGGGCGAGCCATCACAGAAGCAAACAAAGTTGCAGGCCACGGCCCCTTGGAACTGGGGGCCCATCAAAGGCGGAAACCTCCTTGAGGAGCTGGAGGGGGAGGAGTAACCATTGACACCACAGAAGCACCCTGCAGTTATTCACACAGAACCAGTGAGAGAAGGAAGGGCCCCAAAATACCGATAGCACTGAAACCCAGCTAGGCTACTGGAGGCCCAGCCTATGGGGGTGTGGCACTCAGAAACAGCCCTGATGCTGACAGCCATAGGCCCTGCCACTCCAAGACCCCACAGCCTGACTGTAGACTGCAGAAACTTGATCAAGAAAGAGAGGCAAACCCAGAAAATGGATTACTGCTATTCTCAAGCCCCTGAGTTACACCAAGAGCTACATGAATAAATAGTCAATAATGTATCCTTTTCAAAAGTTACTTCCAACCCTCACAATCAGTACATTTTAAGTAAATATTGTTTATATCATAGTGTATGCCAATTCCCATATTTTTACTCCTCCCTTCTCTCAATTCATCTAACTACCCAAGATCCCCCTCCTACTCTTATATTAAAGTCTACTCACTCCCCTACTACAACTCATTTCCAGTCCTCAATCTGAGTATTCCTCCCCTCTCCAGCCACTTAAAAGGTTTTTTTTTTTGTTTGTTTGTTTGTTTTTTGCCGGTGCACTACTAGGGACTACACATTCTTTTTTTTCTGCTAAAAACACACAAGTCCTGGCTCCGCCTTGACCAATCAGTCCTCAATGAGGGTGGATAGGGAGGTAGATGTGGCAACTACATATATATATATATATATATATATATATATATATATATATATAGGCTTATACTATTCACTTGCACTTGAGGCATTCTCATTTCTATATAAGAGACAAGTTGTCTTTCTCATATCCCCACTATCATTGCTACCCCTTTGCACCCTTCAAAATTATCTATACTTAAGTCAACTTAATCATTTTTCCTCTAACAGTCTTATCATATCTACATCCCTATTAAGACTGGCTCAGTTGCAGCTGAGGGTGTGATTAAAAGTGAGGGTTACCTTGGAGGGTATGGGTATGTAGCTAGGTTCATAGGCAGTCGAAAGGGGAATTAAAGGAGAAAGTTATCTCTAAAGGTGTGGTTATTTTGCCTGGACTGGTGGTTCCTTTTTAGGAGCAGCTGAAAAACAATGTGTGAGATGTGATAGAAGGAGTGTCTCTCAATCAGCCAACTGGAATGAAAGGAGCAACACATACAACAAACCCAAAGACAGCCCAAGTTAATGACATAAAGGCCACCCCAAGAGCAACAAGTGGAGGAAATCTAGGAGACTGCAACACTGAACTCCACAAATCTAATACAGAAGGGCACTCAATGAAGGAAGGGAATAAAAGCATTTTGTTCCAAAGACAATAACAAGCAACATCAGACACCCAAAATGGTGAAAAAAAGAATCAGTCCATCACCAAAAGGAAAGGGGAAATCCCATTCAAAAGAATGATGATAGAGAAGCTCAATGAGCTCAGCCAGCTCAAAGAAAACTATAAACAACTCCAGAGGAACTACAAAGAACTCCAGGGAAGCTACAAGGTACTTACTGAGAACTACATCAGCATTAAAAAGGGCATAGAAATGATCAGTAAGAGTCAGGAGGAAATGAAGAATACAATTTCTGAATTGAAGAATACAGTATAAGGAATCAACAGCAGGCTAGAGGAAGCAGGGGATCAGATCAGCAAGCTGGAAGACAACGTAGAAAAATATTTCAAGACAGTGCAACAGAATGAAAAAAAGCTGGACAAGAATCAAGAGGTTTTAAGAGAGCCACAGGACAACATGAAATGCAATAATATCCATATCATAGGGATACCAGAGGGGAAGAGAAACAAGGAATGGAAAACCTGTTCAAAAAAGTAATGAGAGAAAACTTCCCTAACATGATGAATGAAAATATCACTCAAGTTCAGGAAGCACAGAGGATTCCAATGGGGATGAATCCAAATGGACCCATTGCAAGACACATTATAATTAAAATGGCAAATTTCAAAGACAAAAAGAATCCTAAAAGCATCAAGAGAAAAACAGCAAATAACATATAAGGGGCTCCAATAAGGTTGTCAAATGACTATTCAACAGAAACAATACAACCCAGAAGGGAATGGTAAAAATTTTTCTAAGCAATGGGAAACAAAGGCCTGCAACCAAGAATACTCTACCCAGCAAGGCTCTCATTCAAAATGGAAAAAGAAATAAGGAGTTTCCCAGACATAAGGAGACTAAAAGAATACATTTCTACCAAACCAGCATTGCAAGAAATGCTAAAGGGTCTGCTTTAAAAAAAAAAAAAAAAAAAAAAAAAAAAAAAAAAAAAAAAAAAAAAAAAAAAAAAAAAAAAAAAAAAAAAAAAAATGAAGAAACAGAGAGAGAGACAGAGAGGAACACAGATACAAAGTGGGAAAATGGCAATAAATAAGTATTAATCAATAACCTTAAATGTAATAGGATTAAATGCACTGATCAAAAGACATAGGGTAGCTGAATGGATAAGAAAACATGACCCACATATATGCTGTCTTCAAGAAATTCACCTCAGAACAAAAGATCGACACAGATTGAAAGTGAAGAGATGGAAATATATATATCAAGCAAATGGACATGAAAAAAAGGCTAGAGTAGCAATGCCTTTTTCAGACGCAATAGATTTTATGATGAAGGCCATAAAAAGAGACAAAGAAGGACATTTCAGAATACTTAGGGAACAATCCATCAAGAAAATATAACTCTGATAAACATATATGCATCCAATATAGGAACTCCCAGATATATAAGGAAAATCTTGGAGGACTTCAAGAAGGATATAGACTGCAACACACACATAGTAGGGGATTTTAATATCCCATTATCAACAATAGACAGACCTTCCAAACAAAAAAACACCAAGGATATTGTGGCATTGAACAAAACTCTACAGTTAATGGACCAAACTGATATATACAGAACCTTTCACCCCAAAAAGCAAAATACACATTCTTTTCAAATGCACATGGAATATTCTCTAAGAAGACAGACCACATGGTAAGTCACAAGACAAGCCTCCACAATATAGGAAAATGGAAGTCATACCAAGCATCTACTCAGATCACAATTGCTTGAAATGAGAAACCAATCTCAAGGGGGAAAGCAAAAACACTAACTCATGGAGACTGAATAACATGCTTTTAAGTAAGGAATGGGCAAACAATGAGATCAAAGATGAAATAAAAAAATTTCTGGAAACAAATGACAATGAGTACACAACAGCTCAAAACCTATGGGACACAGCAAAGGCAGTCATCAGAGGGAAATTCATAGTAATATAGGCCTACCTAAAAGGATAGAAGAAGCTCATATAAAAAATCTAACCATAAAGCTGCAAGAACTAGAGGAGCAACAATAAACAAAGCCCAGAGCAAGCAGAAGGAAGGAAATCATCAAGATCAGAGAAGAATTAAATAACTTAGAGACTCAAACTACAATTTGAAGAATCAATAAATCCAGGATCTGGTTCTTTGACAAAATAAACAAAATTGACAATCCTTTAACCAGGCTCATTAAGAAAAAGAGAGAGAAGACCCAAATAAACAGAATCGGAAAAGACAGAGGAGAAATCACAACTGCTACTTCAGAAATGCAAAGGATTGTAAGAAATTACTACAAACAAATATATGATAAGAAATATGACAACCTGGGTGAAATGGACACATTTCTGGAAATGTATGAGCTACCAAAACTGAATCCAGAAGAAGCAGAAATCCTGAATAGGCCAATAACAACTAATGAAATTGAAGAAGTAATCAAAAATCTCCCAAAGCACAAGAGCCCTGGACCAGATGGCTACATAGGTGAATTTTACCAAACATTTAGAGAAGAACTAACTACTAGCCTTCTCAACCTACTCCAAAAAATGCAGAAGAGGGAAGACTCTCAAACTCTATCAGGCCAACATTATTCTAATTCCAAAACCAGGTCAAGACATAACTAGGAAAGAAAACTAAAGGCCAATATCTCTGATGAACATAGATGTGAAGATTCTCAACAAAATATTGGCCAACTGGATCCAGCAATACATTAAAAAGATCATACACCATGATCAAGTGGATTTCATCACAGGGATGCAAGGATGGTACAACATTTGCAAATCAAAATGTAATATACCACTTAAACAAAATGAAAGACAAGAACCATATTATCATATCAATAGATGCTGAAAAAGCAGTTGATAAAGTACAGCAACGATTTATGATAAAAACCCTCAGCAAAATGGGAATAGAGGGAGCATACCTCATCACAATAAATGCCATATATGAGAAACCTTCAACCAACATCATACTCAATGGGCAAAAACTAAAAGCTTTCCCCCTAAGATCAGGAACAAGACAAGGCTGTCCACTTTCTCCACTTCTGTTCAACATCACTTTGGAAGTTCTAACCATAGCTTATCAGAGGAGAAAAAGGAATCAAAGCTATCCAAATTGGAAAGGAGGAAGTCAAACTGTCGTTATTTGTAGATGATATGATAGTGTACATACAAAACCTGAAAAACTCCACCAAAAACTTACTTGACCTAATAAGCAGATTTAGCAAAATAGCTGGATATAAAGTCAATATCCAGAAATCAAAAGCATTTTTGTATACCAATAATGAATATCAGAGATAGAAGCTAGAAAACAAATCCTATTTACCATTGCAACAAGAAAAATAAAGTACTTAGGAATAAACTTAACCAAGGAGGTACAAGACCTGTATTCAGAAAACTACAGAACATTGAAGAAAGAAATGAAGGAAGATACAAATAAATGGAAGCATATACCATGTTCGTGGATGGGAAGAATTAACATCATTAAAATGTCCATACTACCCAGAGCAGTCTATAGATTCATTGCAATCCCAATGAAAATACCAAAGACATACTTCACAGTGATAGAAAAAATACTTTAAAAAGTTATATGGAGTCAAAAATGCCCACGAATAGTCCCAGCAAACTTGAGACAGATGAACAAGGTAGGAGGAATCCTAATACCAGACATCAAAATATATTACAAGGCTACTGTAATCAAAACATCTGGTACTGGCATAAGAATAGACATATAGATCAATGGAAAAGAATAGAGAGCCCAGAAATAAACCCAGGACTCTATGGTCAATTAATATTCGACAAAGGGGTAAGGAACATAAAATGGAGTAAAAACAGTCTCTTCAACAAATGGTGTTGGGAGAACTGGACAGCAACATGAAAAAAAAAAATAAAACTAGACCACCAACTTACACTATACACCAGAATAAACTCAAGATGGATAAAGCACTTAAACATAAGCAGTGCCACCATAAAGGTCCTAGAGGAAAGTATATGCAGTAAAATTTTAGATATCCTTTGCAGAAATATGCTTACTGATACTTCTCCAAGGGCAAAGAAAATCAAAGAACAAATAAACATATGGGACTATATCAAACTGAAAAGTTTCTGTTCAGCTAAAGAAAACATCAGCAAAATTCAAAGGGAAACAACTGTATGGGAAAACATAATTGCCAATTATACCTCAGACAAGGGTTTGATCTCCAATAATATATAAAAAACTTATATGACTCAACACCAGGAGACTGACAGCCCAATTAAAAAATGGACAAAGGACCTGAACAGACAACTCTCTGATGAGGACATACAAAGGGCCCAAAGGCATATAAAAGAATGCTCAACATCACTAGCCATCAGAGAAATGCAAATTAAAACCACAATAGGATACCACCTCACACCTGTCAGAATGGCAATCATCAACAAATCAACAAAAAACAAGTGTTGGTGAGGATGAGGGGAAAAGGGTACCCTGGTGCACTGTTGGTGAGAATAAAGATTGGTTCAACCACTATGGAAAACAGTATGGAGTTTCCTTAAAAAACAAAAAGGAACTGCCTTTTGATCCAGCAATTCCACTACTAGGACTATACTCAAAGAACTCTGAAACACCAGTTCATAAGAACCTATGTATCCCTATCTTCATAGCATCGCTATTTACAATAGCTAAGTGCTGGAAAGAGCCTAAGTGCCCATCAGTGAATGGTTGGATCAAAAATGTTTGGTACATTTACACAATGGACCAGCAGAAAGAAAGAAGGAACTCCTACCCTTTACAAAAACATGGATGGAACTAGAAAGTATTATGCTTAGTGAAATAAGCCAGTCAGTGAAAGACAAATAGTACGTGATCTCACCCATTTCAGGACAATAATGAACAAAACAAACAAATAAGCAAAACAGAATCAGATACATAAATACAATGAATAGACTTTCCATGGCAAAGGGGAAGGGGGAGGAGGCAAAGAAGGAGAACAGTTTAGTCAAGGAACTAGCATGGAAGAACCATGGACATGGACAACAAGTGGGATTGACTTTAGAGGTAGTGGGTGGGTGGGGAAGGGGACAGAGGGGAGGAAAAATTGGATGAATGTAATACAACAACAATAAAATTAAATTAACATTAAAAATTAATTAATTAAAAAAAACATAAAAGATTCCTTAACTGATTTTTATATCATGACACATAATCCTTAAACTTGATATAATTGTTATGTAAATACATAGATGAATATTGTCTTCTTTTAAAAATATATAATGTATAAGCAAGACATATGAAAATAGGCATGTTTCCATTAAGTAAATGTAAAGTTTAAAAAAAAATTGTTTTCCTTATCATCTGAAGATGTAAAATTATCATTTAAACAATATTTTAATGTATTAAACAATTTTTAAAGTATTAAAAATGTTTAGCTTTTATCAGTTTCAATTTGTATTATGTTACAAATTATGCATATAATTTAACTTTCAAATCTGCTAACATCTAACATTTGCTGAATGAATTCCATTCAGGATTTTTTTTTTTTTAAGATTTTATTTATTATTTCCAGAGAGAGGGGAAGGGAAGGAGATAGAGAGGGAGAGACACATCAGTGTATGGTTGCCTTTCACCTACCTCTAGCCATGGACCTGCCTGGAGAACTGGCTTGCAACCTGGTTATGTGCCCTGGCTGGGGAATCAAACCAACAACCTTTGGGTTTGCAGGCTGGTGCCTTATCCACTGTGCTACCAGCCATGGCTCCATTCTGGATTCTAAGGTGTTGGTTTCTTCTTGCAAATTTTTCTTTGCTTCTTCTTACAATTCTTGTGTTTCTTCTTGAGATCCAATTTGATAAGGAATCATCAGCAGTAGTCAGTCATCTGTAAGCATGATGTCCTCACAAGCATCTTCTAAATTTTGCAGCTATTTCTTTTTTATGTCTATTTCTTCCTTCAATTCTGTGATTTTACTTGTATTCTGTATAAATCTGTTTATCATTTGATCTTCAAATGTAACACTGACACTTTTGGCAGCTGCCTTGTTCACAGTGGCTGCCATCTTGGTCAGATGATTTTTAAGAAAGACAGTTCAGAGGAGAAAGAACAGTATTCCCGGAAAATGATGCTGGAACAATTAGATATATGCAAAATAAAACAAAAATTTGATCCATTCATTGCAACACATAAAAATTAATTAAAAGTGTTATATAGACCTAAGTGTAAAATCTATAAGTATAAGAAAAATAACAGGAAATAAACATGAGAGACAACCTTTGTTTTTGTGGTAAAGCAATGCTTTCTTAAACATAACATTAATAGCAAAACCCCAAAAAGAAAACAACATATTCACCTTTATTAGAATTAAGAAATGCATTTATTTGGAGGACACTATGAAGCAAATGTAAAACCAAGTCACTCATTGGAAAAATGTATTGCAAATCACATATTTAAAAATTGTTTGAATCAAACAAGTTTTATATATGTGATTTGAATCAGAATATAAAAGAAACATTCAAAATATAAGAATAACAAAATAAGCAACCTAATTAAAACTGGGTAAGAATATTATACAGATAGTCTAACAAAAAATATATGCATGACAAATGAGTATATGCAAAGATGCTCAACATCTTTAACCATTAGGGGAAAATAAAGTAAATGCACGATGAAAAACCGCCATACAGCCCCTGGAAGGATTCTAACCAGAAAGACTGATAAGAGGGTTGCAGAAGATGCCACAAAACTCAACTCTGCTGTACTGCTTCTGAGGTTAAAATGGAAAAGCAGTTTGGCAAATTTTTAAAAAATTAAAAAATTTTCAAAATTTTACTTTAAGTAAAATTTCCAATAATTACTTTAAGTGCCAGACATTCCATCAAGAGAAATGAAAGTATATGTTTTCACAAAGACTTAACACAGTGTCAAGTATCAAAGTTATCAAATTATATACTTTACTTTTTCATTTTATTTTATTGTTCAATTATGGTTCAATTTTCCCCCTGTTGCTCTTCCCTGCCCTGCGCACTCCCTTTCACTGCTCCCATAGTCAGTCCCCATCCTATTGTCCATGTCCACGTGTCCTTTATACTTGTTCCTTGACTAGACCCTTCTCCTCCTTTCCCCTTATCCCCCTCAACTTTCCCCTCTGGTCACTGTCAGTTTGTTCCTTATTTCCATCCCTCTGGTTCTGTTTTGCTCATTTGTTTGTTTTGTTCCTTAAGTTCCACTTATATGTGAGATCATATGGTATTTGCCCTTTGCTGCCTGGCTTATTTCACTTAGCACAATACTCACCATTTCTACCCATACTGTTGTAAAGAGGAGGAATTTCTTCTTTCTTCTGCATAGTATTCCATTGTGTAAATGTGCCACAGTTTTTTGATCTCCTCCTTTGCTGATTGACTCTCAGGCTGCTTCCAGCACTCGGCTATTATAAACAACGCTGCTATGAACATAGGGATGCATAGGTTTGTCTGAATTGGCGTTTCAGGATTCTTTGGGTATAATCCTAACAGTGGAATCACTGGGTCATAAGGTAATTCTATTCTTAGTGTTTTGAAGAAATTCCATACTGTCTTCCATAGTGGCTGCACCAGTCTCCATTCCCACTAACAGTGCACCAGGGTTCCCTTTTCCCCACCTCCTCACCAACACTTGTTGTTTGTTGATTTGTTGATGATGGCCATTCTGACAGGTGTGAGGTGGTATCTCATAGTGGTTTTAATTTGCATCTGATGGCTAGTGATGTTGAGCATTCTTTTATATGCCTTTGGGCCCTTCATATGTCCTCATCAGAGAGTTGTCTGTTCATGTCCTTTGCCCATTTTTTAATTGGGCTATCTATCTCCCTGATGTTGAGTCACATAAGTCCTTTATATATTTTGGATATCAAACCCTTGTCTGATATCATTGGCAAATATGCTTTTCTATACAGTTAGTTCCTGTTTAATTTTGCTAGTGTTTTCTTTAGCTGAGCAGAAGCTTTTAAATTTGATATACTCCCACTTATTTATTATTTTCTTTATATCCCTTGCCCTAGGAGGTATATCAGCTAAAATATTGCTGCATGGTATATCTGAAATTTTATTGACTACCTGATATCAAACTATATTACAAAACCACTATAAACAAAACAGTTTGGTACTGGAATAAGAATAGGTACTTAGATCAATGGAACAGGATAGGGAGCCCAGAAATAAACTCAAGTCTCTATGGTCAATTAATATTTACTAAAGGGGGCTGGAGCATAAAATGGAGTAAAAATAGCCTCTTCAATAAATAGAGTTGGGTGATCTGGACAGGGATGTGCAAAAAAATGAAACTAGACCACCAACTTACACCATTTACCAAAACAAACTCAACATAGATAAAAGACTTAAATATAAGTTGTGACACTATAAAAGTCCTAGAGGAAATTGCATACTTTAAATATGTGCAGTTCAGTGTATGTTAATTATATTAAATAAAGCCACAGGTAAACATAGAAGAAACAAATATATGTTACTCTATTTAAAGTATTTGAAAATCTTGAATTATAATCATGGTCTATCTGACTTGTGTTGTCTTGTATCATTCAGCATGATTGCTTGAACCATCATTTAAAACACTAGACAGAGAAAGCAAAATTAGCAGTAATCTCTAAAATTACCAATGCATGTGTAAGGGCATAGGCGAACATGTTCAGTAGTTTGGGAAGTTGTTCTTTTCAGTTTATTAAAGTTATTAGGTTCATTATTATGCTCTAGATTATAATAAGTGTTTATTAATAATTATAGAAATTGAGATATCATTTAAATAAAATATTAAGACAGATCCTCTGTTTTACAAATACAGGTACTCACTCAATATGGACATTATACCAAATTTGACCTTACTGTATACAAAACTTTCTCTTTGAAGAATCTTTGCAGGGTCAGAATTCTGTATTGGTTTTGTCTTTGACTTTTTCTTCTTTTTGTCAGAGAAAAAACATCTTGATATCTTGGATGCTTGATAGACTAATCTCTGTAAGTCTGACTGCCTATGTGATTATTGACAAGTTTAACTTCTCCAAGACATACCATGCTCCTGTATGGTCTCGTTCCTAAACAAATTAGCCATAGTATGGAAAAAATAGTAGTCTGTGATTAAGAAATGTGCCTCTGGATTAAATCTATTCATTTCTGCAAAACAATATTTTATAATGACAAATATTTAAAAAGAGAGGCAAAATTTTCTTCATATTAAAACTGAGCATTGACCTATTTTGTTCCTAGGATTTTCTGAGACAAGGGAAACTCATGTTCACAATTGCTTTATGTTGATTATTGAATTTAAAATATGGACCTTTACCTGATAATTGTCTCTAAGTGACTCTATACCTTAAGCAGAATTTGGAGGTCTCACCAGAGACCACATTGTTTGTTGGTTATAGAAACATACTCCAATGAAATTGACCCCACACACAAGGTTAAGCATTAACTACTGTGGGAAGGCATGGTAGAATTCTTAATTGTCTTACAACAGTGCTTCCCAAATGCAAATATGCATAGGTATCACTTGGAATCTTGTTAAAATCCAGATGCACATTTGCTAGGGGCAGGCCTAAGAGTTTGAGTTCCTATTGGACTTTTATTTTAGTTTTTTTATTTTATTTTTTTAATAAATATATTATTTTTTAAAAAAATATTTTATTCATTATTTTTAGAGAGAAGAGCAGGAAGGGAGGAAGAGAGGGAGAAAAACATCCATGTATGGTTGCCTTTCTCCTGCCTCCAGCTGGGGAACTGGCTGGAGACCTGGCTTGTAACCTGGTTATGTGCCTTGACTAGAAATCTAACCAGTGATCCTTGGGTTCACAGGCCTGTGCCAGTCCACTGAGCCACACCAGCCAGGGCTTTGTTGAACTTTTAGTTGACAACATTGCTGCTGGTTAGTGAATTACACTTTTAGTAAAAAGATCTTGGACTTTGGTCAGACCTATTTCTGGGATGTGAAGATTTTTTTCAGAAGAGCTATTACAAAATTTATGGACCTGCAGTTATCTGAACCATTAAGATTAGGACTGGCCACATATGCCTGTTGATTGCTTAAACAAAATAACTTCTCATGTAACAGAAGTCCTGAAGTAAGTCCTGAGGTGTAGTGATCTTTAGTGGCAAAGACCCATGTTCCTTCTATCTTGTTGCTCAGCCATGTTTAGTAAATCACTTCATTGTTCAAGATGGCTATATGAGAGGCAGCTGTTTACTTTTAATCGAGTCAGCAAGAAACAGCAAGGTGCTAGGGAAGGCTATCCCTTACACCTCTAATGGTGTTTCTTGGAAGAGATGTACAAAACCTAAAAATTTATTGGCCAAATGATCTAATCACCAAATCTAGCTGCAAGAGGGACTGAGTAAAAATCTGCCCATTTAAAATGTGGAAATCTGTGTTAAGACAGCGGAGGCTGAGTTTTGGGAGGAAACTAGCAGACCCTGTCACTGATTTTGATTAAAGGGGCTGCAGTTCTTTTCATATTAAAGGTTACAATTATTCATGTAACCTTGAACTAACCTACACAGATCTTAGCTTTTTAGCTTGCAAAATGAGAGTCTTGGACCAGGTTACAGAAATGGCAGGAAGGTCCCAGAAGAGAAAGTAAGTAGAACTGCCACTTGATAGTTAAAACGTACTGAATGAATTCACTGGCCTGTTTGGTGGGTCAGTATTACCTGTATTTCCACATACACTTAGGTAGAGGTTGTTATTTTGTAATATTTCCCTCACTAACACTCCCATCCAGCTAGCCCTCCATGTGCAGTACAGCTTAGTATAGAAGCTATGTTCCATGATTGCCCTACTTCCCTTCCCCCATAGGATGGTACTTTTGAAATATTTAATCAGTAGCAGTAAAAAACATCATCAACTGGAATTTAAAAATGCTAATTTTTAGAAGTTATTGTTGATATTTAAGTAGGATCTGTTTCCAATTCTGACTTGAGTTGTTTCTCAGAAAGAATGAAGATCAGATGTGCGCAGATTTTGAGGAATGTAATATAGGCATGTATGAGGTCTGTCCCAAAAGTATCAGACATGCAAACTGTTTTAATTACTTTGACATTGGATCAATACTTTTAGAACAGACTGCTTACATACACACACACACACACACACACACATATATACATATACACACACATATATACATGTATATATACACACAATTTTTTTTGAGGTGGAAATACATCATACATAGCATAGAAAACAAAGCAGTTTTCTCTGCTATGGAGAGGTCTTAGATAGTGTAAATTAGAAAATACAGGGTAAAATGATTAGAAATAGTGGTTAACATGGGTAAAAAATTATAGCTCTTTGTCTTATTTCAATAGAGATTCTTAGATACTGGCTTTCTTTCTTTTTTTCCCCATTTTCTCCCATTAACAAGGCATTTTAATATACATTATATAACATTATACATAACATACAATACATGGTATATAGCAATATGCAACATGCAATATGTGCTATGTAGCACATAATATATTTTATAATGTTTAGCACATAATATGCAACTTGTAACACACATACAAGTCTTCAATTTATATGAAAAATGATTTAAAGCAGTTATTGTTCTTGCAGGAGTGGCAGATTTTTTAATTGTACAAACTTCAGTGTGTTTGAAAACAAATTTGCCATTTTTAACATTTGCAGAATTAAATGTGGGTCAATTAAAATGATAATGAATTAATATGATATGTCTTCTAGCTAAGGAAAAGAACAATGTTAACAAATATTGAGAATTACATTTAGCTCTTTAATGTTAAGGGAGAGGATACATAAGAATATACATATATGTTGTTATTATTATTTTTTAATCCTCATCTGGCATTATGTTTATTGATTTTAGGGAGAGAGACAAGTAGAGAGAGGAAAACATCAATGTGAGAGAGAAACATTGATTGGTATATCTGTCATATATACAATGAGTAGGGATTGAGCCCATAATCTAAGTATGTGCTCTAAGGATTGAACCCGCAACCATTTGGTGTATGGGACAGCACTCCAACAAGCTGAACCACCCAACCAGGGCTATATGTTGTGCAATTCAAAGAGCTCTTTTAAAAGGAGAAAAAGTCGTAGTCCTGAGATTTATTGTATATTTTGCATCAAACCATATAATATTCCATAACATTCATGTGGTTTTATTAAATCCCATATTCTAACTAGAAAGCACTCAAGCCTAATCCAGCTTTAGCTATTATCAATGCATGTGTATGGCTCTGGTGGTTAATACCATGTATAGAACCCCATGTAAGGTGGTGTAGTAACCTACATAAAGGCATTTTATGGACCAATTTTATCCTCTGTTATAAAGTAAATTGGACTTTAGGGACTTGTGTATTTATTAATTCAGTTTCCCTCACTTGCTCATAAAAAATAAATATATCCTTGTAAGAATAATATCCACATATAAAACTAGAAAGTAAGAAAGCATCCTTTTTGACTTTAGTCTTCTCTCTCCCTCTCTCTGACATTTTAAGGAAGGTGTCTCAAAGTTACAAGAACTTCCCAAATTTTACAAAATTAAATATAGATGTTAGCATAATTAGAGTTTATAACATATATGCTATTCAATTTTTATCAAATAGATCCTTCTAAAAAATAATTATCATTTAGAGTCCAGCCAGGAGACAAAAACGCATAGTAATCCAAACAAGTGAAGTTTATTATAAAGAATTAACTAGTAACTGGGGATTAACTGCAAGATGTAAAGAGAATTCCAAGGAATATAGAAACATCCAATGAAACAGCAGCGGACGCTGGCTAAGGAGCACATCTGGAGAGAGTGCTCCCCAGGGTGCAGTGAAGGTGCTGCAGACTGGTGAGCAGGGAGCTCCTGCTGGGATGTTAGGGAAGCTCCCTGGGGAATCAGCTCAGTTGCAAGGGGAACCTCTGGACAGCTGCCTACTAGGGACCTGCTGAACTCTGGGATACTGACTGGAGCAGCAGCTGAACTTGTGTGGAGGCTGCTGCAGGGGTGCTGCTGAAACTTGCTGGTAGCTGAGCACCCCTGGGCACCCCACGTGCTGTTGCTACAGGGGAACAGGGAGAAAAGCATACTTCATACTGAAAAAGGCTCTCCTCTCCTCCAGGTCCTTCTATCAACATCTAGGACAATCTAGCAGTATTATACCAGTGGCTAAAAAAATGTTTGGAAGGTACAATTTCAGTATCACAAGGCAGGGCAACAAAGCTTGAATTTTGACCTGAAAAGCAATACATTGATAACTGTCACAATCACCCAAGATTTTAAGCAACTGAACACAAATTTGAATGATTAAAAACAGAAAAGTATTTTTTGCCACAATAAACTAAATAGTAACTATATAAGTAATGCCAAAGATTAGTATTTGTCTAAACAAATTCATGGAATATAGCATAACTTAGAAAGTTATGTGAACAACATAAGCAGGTCGTAGAATAATGTGGCTTCATTTAATGTTGTTTTGTTACAACATTGATAAGAAAACAATAGTCTGACTCCCAGCCAGGGCCACTGCCTGTGGACTGCACACATTCTCCTTACATCTGTGTGGGTTTCCTCCTGGAGCACAGTGTCTTCCCACACCACAGGCATGGGTCCATGAGGTGAACGGACATGTATACAGCATACCTGTCTGTGTGTGTGGGTTGTATGATGTGCCTGAGATAAAAGGGCATCATGTCCAGGGAGGGTCCCGCCTGTGCCCTGAGCTGCTGGGATAGGCTTTGGACACCTGCAACCTTGAACTGAAATCAGTGCATTGGAAACTAATTCTCTTAATAGTTTTTAGTTATCTTTCTTAAATGGATATATAGCTTACATTTATTTCAATGTTTACTATTAACTATTAGAACTATTTTAGATCATTATTAGAAGATTGGTGATGTTTTTGTGACCAGGGATATGTTGTACAAACTAAACTTTTTATTTTTTAATGTAACTTATTGGGGTGACATCAGCTCACAAAACCATAAAGTTTCAAGTATACAACTTGAAACATCATGTGCATACCTTATTGTGCCTCCGTTGCCCAAAGTAAAGCCTTTTTCTCTCCCTGTTTATATACCATTTGCCCACCTTCACCTACTCCTTACCCTGCTTCTTTTCCTCTGGCTATCACCACTCTGTTGTTTGCATCTTTGTGTGTGTTTTATGCTTAATCCTTTACCTTTCACCCAATCCCCCCAATGCTTCTCTCTTCTGACAGTTGCCAGTCTTCCATATATCCATGCTTATTTGTTTTGTTGGTCACTTTATTTTGTTCATTTGATTTCATGTATAAGTGAAATGATACAGTATTTGTCTTTCTCTGACTGGCTTATTTCATTTAGCATAATAATCTCAGGTCCATCCATTTAGTCATAAAAGGTAAGGTTTCCTTCTTTTTATGGCCAAGTAATATTCCATTGTGTGAATGTATTATAGCTTTTTTATCCACTCATCTACTGATGGGTAATTGGGATGTTTCCAGATTCTGGTGATTGTAAATAATGCTGCAATGAACATAGAGGTACATATATTCTTTCAAATTAGTGTTTTGGGTTTCTTCATATATATATATTCCCAGAAGTGGGATCACTGGGTCAAAAGGCAGTTCTAATTTTAATTTGAGGAAAGTCCATACTTCATCCACCAGTCTGCATTCCTACCAACAGTGCACTAGGATTCCCTTTTCTCCACATCCTTGACAGCACTTGTTGTTTGTTGATTTGTTGATGATGGCCATTCTGACAGGTGTGAGGTGATATCTCATTGTGGTGTTAATTTGCATCTCTCTGATAATTAGTGATGCTGAGCATTTTTTAATATTAATGCTTGCTTATATCAACTCTTGCACTATGGTAAACTGGTCATTTTGCTTAAGGACCTATTGATGATGTTAAATGAGAGTAGAGAATTTACCATGTATCCTTCACTCACAGAGCTTAACATTCAAGTTGAGTGAGTCGGACAATAAACAAATAAACACATGAATAACAATTCAGGTATCAGAAGTGTTATTATGATAAAACATAAAGCAAAGTAAGAAGATAGAAAATAATGTAGATGGTACATAGACCTGAAAAAAGTTGTCACTACTCCTAAAACAGAATACTCAAACAGACAATGGCTTTTAGCAAATTTAATATATTTTCTAAGCTATCATATATTTTTTATTTGTATTAATGTTTTTATGGAAAATAATACTTTTGTACCCCTTTAGCAATCAGGGTTGGATAGTGCCATAGTCCCTTTTCTCCTGTCTCATTTTTATAAAAGGACCTAAGGTGACTTGCTTGTAAATGTTTCAGCTGCTCATACTTCATGAAAGGAGGCAGATGGAGCTTGCAGGAATCCTAGTAACAATGGATACAATCTATATTTTCAAAACTCAGATTGACCACAAATTTTGACAAGTTTCAACTAGTTACTAGATTTCTGATTGCTTGGATATTATACATCTCCTAAGGGCAATGTTGGAAATACTGAAAATCATTCAACAGTTAGTGCCCACATAAGATGATATTTCAGCACTGGGATATCTCTTAATTATATGTGTTTCTTTCCACTGTATATGTAAATAGGGAATAAAAATTGCTGAAATGCCAGTAACAATGGCTGTTGAAATTTTGCATTTTAGAAACTTTATGCACAGAAAGGGAGTTGAACATTTGATAGTTCATATGCAATCAGGCTATTTTGTGGCAAATATGGCTAACTTTGAGGTCACTATAACTGAAATCATTGTCAAACTAAAGAAACTTTGTTTTAGATAGGAAATGTAGCCACAGACATGAAGTTGAGTTTTGGAAGTTAAATGAAAAAAAGTAAACTTAATGATTATTTTAAAAACATTATCAGAGAGATGCAAATTAAAACTACATTAAGATACCACCTCATACTTGTCAGAATGGCAATCATCAGCAAATCAACAAACAACAAATGTTGGCGAGGATGCAGGGCGAAGGGAACCCTCCTACACTGTTGGTGGGAATGTAGGCTGGTGCAGCCACTGTGGAAAACAGTATGGGGTTTGCTTAAAAAACTAAAAATGGAACTGTCTTTTGATCCAGCAATTCCACTACTTGGACTATACCCAAAGAATCCTGAAACAACAATTCATAAGAACCTATGCACACCTATGTTCATAGCGGCACTATTTACAATAGCCAAGTGCTGGAAACAGCCTAAGCGCCCATCAGTGGATGATTGGATCAAAAAACTTTGGTACATTTACCCAGTGGAATTCTATATAGCAGAAAGAAAGAAGGAACTTGTACCCTTTGCAACAACATGGATGGAACTAAAGAGTATTATGCTTAGTGAAATAAGCCAGTCAGTGAAGGACAAATATCATATGATCTCACCCATTACGGGACAAAAACTAACAACAAGCAAAACAGAACCAAGTATATGAATACAAGGAATAGGCCTTCAGTGGTCAGGGGGAACGGGGTTGGGGGGAGGGGGGAGGCAGAGGCAAAGAAGGGGAGCAGCTTAGACAAGAACCTAGTTTAAAGGAACCATGGACATGGAGAACAGGTGGGATTGACTTTGGGGGGAATGGGTGGGTGGGGAGGGGGACAGAGGGGAGCAAAAAGGGGATGGATGTAATACAACAACAATAAAATTTAAAAAAATACCAACTTGATATATAAAAAAAAAAAAAACATTATCAAATATTAATTTGATTCCAACTGGACCTTTGGTCGAAAGATTTGAAAATTTAGGACTAATCTTTATTTCTTTATAACTAGTCATTCACCTTGTCATAACATGTTTGGTTTGTAACTTTATTAATTAATGTAAACTGAACTGTATTAACATTTTGATTTGTCAAAAAAAATATTCTTTTAAAGGAGGTTGTATTAAACTCTGTAGCAATTGAAACAACTTTTTTCTTTTAAAATAACTCATTGCTTATTAAAATCACTTTGTTGAATTATTATTTAACACCATATAAATGAATGTATCTGGTGAACTTATTTGAAATTGAAATACAAACAGGTTTTTAAAGTGTGTTTATAACCTTGTTTATGTCTCTATTTTAGGGAAACATTTTGTCATTAATTCACCACACTGTGTAAAAGAGTTAAACTGTAAAAGCAAATCACTGCAAAATTCAAAGCATTGAAAGCTGAGAATAATGGTTTTAAAATTCTAAAGTTTTATGTATCTTTTATATTATGTGAGCACAAACATTGAGCTAATGCATCTGAGTGATTGCCTTATGATGATCAAAAGAAACCCCAAAACTCAGACAAAAAAATTACCTCCTCTGATGAAAAAGTAAACAAAAGTGTAGTGTAATAAAAGGAGTAAAGAGGTTACCAGAAAACTGCCGATTACAATTTTCTTCTTATATCTCATCCTAATAATTTCATAGTTAGTTTTCTAAGTAAATCAGGTGATAATTAAATGTGCCCGGAGGACTCTTGGAAACATCCAATTACTGTCTTTGTTGAAATCATTCCCCTCAGTTGCATGATGAGAGATAACCTCTGGGGCAGGGACTTCCATTGGCCACATTAAAGACAAGAAATACATGTTACACAGAGCAATGAATGAAAAGGGACAAAAGTTTTAAACAAGTTCCTTATCTCTTTTTAGTCCTCAGACACCTGATGTTGAATAGCCAGATCATTTTATTATTGCAAATGCCATGGTTGTAATCTTTTATTGCTTGCAGTATAGGCCTACAGCATTAAGTTAGTATAAAATTACATATAGTTTAATATATCTGTACAACACCTTTAAACAAGCTTCTCTAGGCAAGAAGGTTATCCATCTTATAAATCTATTATTCCATTGTACATCTTGATAGCTAGCCTAGCATTGCTCCTAGCCATGTTTAAGCATTAAATAGTGCATTATTATTTCACATAAATCAACCAGAGATGTGTGAATTCATAAATTTTGCATTTGCACAGACAGTATTTTAAACGTTTTACTGCTTCGTGGGAACTCAGAGCACAAGCCTGTACACAAATCAGGACCTGAGAAATTTCAATAAAATTTAATATCACAATTACACCTTTTCAAAGTCAAAGCATGCATATTTTAGAAGTATTTTAACTGAGTCCAAAAATAAAACTCAAATGTGAAGGGGATTTTTTTAGAGTATACTTTATAATTATGCTGTTACATTTGTCCCAATTTCTTTTCCCTTTGCTCCCCTCCATCCAGGAACCCGCTTTTATTGTTGGAGTTTCATCAGCTATTCTTATAATAAGCAAATGAGCACTTTGTCTTTTTATTCTTTAAAGGCAAGGATATGAAGAGAATATGGCTTCACAGAAATTAATATTTAAAAATGTATAAAAATCAGAAATCTTGGTAATTGTATTTAATTTATTTAAAGCAATGCAGGTATTAAATAGTACAGGATTGATACACTTATTTTACAATGAATATATAGCTTTATCATTTGAGCTTGAAATACATTTAAAAAATTCACAATTCAGGCAATAAGTTACATGAGGGTAAGAAAGCTTTTCTAGGGATTTCTATTTTTAGACATTTTTTTGTGGGTGGTAATGTTTAATGTTTCTTTAATATTTTTATTTGTCCAATAATATATTTCTATTAAGGTTTTACATAGTAGAAAATGTCTAAAAAATCAATGCACAGGAGTTCTACAATCAGTTTGGGGAAGATTTCTGGTTTAGTATATGTGGTGAAAAGTATATTCCCATTGAAATAATTCATAATGCATGTAATTAACTGAAAAACATGCCACATTAATTTGAAAATGACATTTGTCACCTAGAAACAGGTGATGTAGAAAGATAGATTGCTGAACATAGAACTTACTTCCAATTATTGTCAAATTCTGGGCAGAAAGTTGATAGGAAGAAAGAGAAAAGAAAAAAATTCATGAAATTTTTGGGGGATTGTTAACTGAGATGCTTTTTAAGTTTACCAGTAAATGATCTCTGGGGGAATAAGTATAAGAAGATAAGTAAAAATAATATCCTACCATGGACACTTCCTTTTATAGTGAGTGATTTTCTCATGGTGAAGGTTTGTCACACTAGAAAACCAGTTTTTGTTTTCATGTATAAACTTTAGACTATGTTCTCTGCCATTCTGAATCTTGCCCTTTCTGACTTGGTAAACTAAAAAGTTCAAACCTAAGGTTAGCAATATCAAAAGATCATTGTTTAGAGATATCTCTTTAGGGTGATAAGCAAAAGACAAGACACAGTGAGTCTTCAGAACCCCACAGCTGCTCAAAGCAGTGACAAGCATTACCACACCCAGGCAGGCTTTAGAATGTTAAAAAGAAAGCAGGCCTAGTTACCATGCATAAAAAACTAATGGAAGCTCCTCTTACTCTGATGAATGTCAAAAATGAAGTGGGGCCCTGGCTGGTGGCACAATAGATAAGGTGCCGGCCTGTGAGGCCAAAGGTCGCTGGTTCGATTCCCACCCAGGGCACATAACCAGGTTTCAAGCCAGGTCTTCAGCCAGATCCGTAGCTGGAGGCAGGTGAAAAGACAACCACACATTGATGTCTCTCTCCCTCTCTGCCTCTCTCCCTTCCCCTCTCTCTGGAAATAATAAATAAAATCTTTTAAAAATTTAAAAAAAAAAAAAAAAAAAATGAAGTGGCTTAAATAAAAAACTCACTTGCCTTATTATGAAGTTTGACTGTTTAGCATTTATTAGTTTGGGGTTCATTTAGTGTTTGATGGTATTATGACTCCTAGTTGTGCATATGTGTGTGTGTGTGTGTATGTGTGTGTGTATGTAAGTTTCATCTTATTGCCTGAGTTTAGACTATCAAGAATATAAGGAAAAGATGATTCATTATAGAAATTACATTTTGTAAGCTAAGCCAGAAAGCCCTGTCATTACTTTAGCTCTTGTATACCCAAGAAATAGTGTTATGTATATATTTTATGTGTATATGATATTTACTTAGCAATATATATATTTATACCACACAAGTGGCCCATACTACCATTATGGAAATTCTTCTATTTTTCAAGAGCTGAGGAAGGAACACATATAAACAAACATGTTCAAAAATTCTCAGTGTGTCAGTACCATTTAAATAAATACATGTGTTTTTTTTTCCATAACATTAACTTTACTGGTTAGAGGGGAAATTAGAAGAAAGAGATGGATAATAAATATGTTTAATTCTAAAACAATAAACTTGCTCCATCTCTTTAAAAAATATCTGGTTGGCTCTATTTTGTTAGACATGTTGATTAAAGATTTATTTAAAATGTTTTAACAAAAACTGCCACTACTTTTATACTATTCATGTCCTCAAATAAGCAATATATTAATATACCTTATATTTTTATTAGAATCTATGAAGCTAGGTAATAGTAATATGACATTGCTTTTTATTAAAAGCAAAGTACCATATTTTATAAGTAAAACACACCACCACAAGAAGGTATGAAATATAATTTATCTTCTTTTTATGATGATTTGTCACTGAGCTATTTATATCTGCTAAGAAGAGCACAAGTGTTAGTATCATGGAATCTTGGTTATAGAAAAGACTATTATTTAAAAATTTTAAGGCACATGTGCTCTGCAACTTTTGTTCCAAAGACTGATGGTTGGCAAGTATGTACCCTGCTAGTGAATATGGCCCAGTGTCACGCCATCCCTATGACCCGAAAACTATGGCAGTGAGAAATGATGGATGTTACTTCTGAGCCAAAGAACTTAAAATAAATAAAGGTGCACCTTCACCCATTTCTTACACCTCAACCTGAGGGCAGAGGATTCTGAGGCCTTTGGAGAAGGCAGGACCACAAGACAGAAGAAGTCATAAATGGCTGTCTTGAGGAAAGCTCACTGACTTACAACACTGACAAATTCATAAAATGCCATCTGGTGTTATGGTACAAACTAATACTACATAAACTCTTAGGAAATTTACTTACTGTAGAAAGAGTTATGTCCTTTTTATCATATTGTTTCATATGTAGTAAAAATTTGTAGTACAAACTAAATTTATTATAAGGAGGTCCACCTCAAAGAGTTTCCAGGAACTTCAAATGAAATAACATAATGATGGAGTGTTTTATAGGTGCTAAACAAATGTACAAAATTAGCCATAATTTTTACTATATTATGGGACACTATAAGAAATTACTTATAGGTCTTATTTGCTTAAAGCTAAGTTCATCAACACAAAAGAAGACTCAGTAATACCATACTTTAAATCTCTCTTTTCTAAGTTATTGTTCACAACACCTCCATCTTTTGTGAAGAGTAATCAATGTACTATGACTTTTTATGTTTATTTTTATGAGTGGCTATTTTGTGAAGGGTTATGTTATTTGATCATTTTTCCTTTTTTCACAGGTAGACATTGAGGCTCAGAAAGATTAAGTGAATTGCCCAGGCTCACATAACTAATAAAAGCTGCCATTGTGATTCAAACCTGGTTCAGTTTGATCAATACCATCAATAATACCACACTGTATCCTCACCCATGTAGTGATTAATGTAGTTTGCCCCTTGAATCCAAAGGAATACAATCATCAGAGGCCCTGTCTTAACCCAGGTTCTTCAGCAAACAGAATCCAGGGCAAGGGTTACAGTGCTGGCGTCTGATTTGAAAGATACAAACTTTGAGCAAAGAGAGGAGGGTGGGAGTTAGGGGTGGGGAGAGAAATGAAGCAGAGTGATGTGAAGCAAACCCACGTGGTGCGTGACTGCACTGTTCATGCTTCAGAACAAGCTGCAGAGACCCCACACATTGGTTGTCTTGTGTGTCTGCCTAGCACAAGGGATAACTATAGACAGGTTGCAAGGACAATCCATATTACTGAGTAGTTGAGGGATTGAAGAAGAGCAGGGGTGTAGCTGCTGCACATCCCCCTACTCTCATTTCCTATTGTTCAAGGTTCTTTGTTCTGGAGGAATGAACTTTTGTGTCCTTTTGGTTACATCACTTGGCCCATTGAATGGTCATTCAGGATGCCAGATCACACTCTGAGCATGGGATGTGTTTCATCCAGGTCTGGAAGTGACGTTGCAGGCTGTACAGCAGACGCTGATGGGTTGGTCCATCATATTCAGGGCTGATCCTTGAAAGTCCTGACATCAATATTGTAGGACATGATTGGAGGAAGCTGATGGGGGTTTAGAAGGTAGAGACCATAAAGGACATAGGAAACATGAGGTGTGTATCTGATATAGAGCCTTCAAATGATTCATTCAGTTCATATTTGTTAAATGCAACAGTGTACCAGGCACTTTTCTAGATGATGGATAAACAGCAATAAAAGAAAAAATCCCTGCCCTCATGAAGCATATATTCTAGCTGGGGATAAAGAAAAAAATGAGATAAATAAATATAATATATGGTACATTGGAGGAAGATGAAGCTAGAAATGCGTATATGAAATGTTTGTAAGCAAGAGTAGTAATAAAGTCCTTACCGAAAAGGTGATGTTTGAATAATCATGACAGTATCTGAGCATAAGCAAATACAAAGTCCCTCATTTAGGAATGGATTGATATATTCAAGCAAGAATGAGGAGGAGATGGGCTAAAGAGGGGTAAGAGATGAAGAATAATATGAGATCTAGATCATGTTGTGTCACCTAGGTCGTTGTAAGGACTTACTGATTGGTCAAACATTTTAGCCTCGTTGATTTATTTGTTCATTGGAACAGTACTGAAAGAAAGGTAGCCTCATTCCCATTTTCTGAATAAGCAAGCTGAGCCTACCATTCATCTGGTGAATTGTCTAAGATCAGAGCAAGTAAAAACTCACAAAGGAATTACAAGAATATTCATTTCCTAGAAGGAGTCAACACATTTGAGCAAAGAAAATCCACTTCAGTTCCATGCAGCTTTCAGAATTAAAGCGCCTAAGTATTATCAAACATTGAGAATAATAGCAGGCCATACCTTCCATAAAAAGCTATTACCATTTATTCCTTAAAACAATCCTCTGAAGTAGGCACTCTAACTTTTTTCCATTTTACAAGTGAGGAAACAAGTATTTTAGTCAGTTATTCAAAGCAACACAATTGGAAAGTGATGAATAAAGAACTGGTATTCATTCTGTTTTTAGAACCTGTGCTAATAAGTAGGATGACACAGTGCTTCTACAAATGATTTATTTTTCCTCAGAATTCTTCCTAGTCATTCTTCAATTTTGGAAGAAACCATATCATTCCTTATATTTTTCAAATAATTCCTTTAGTAGCTTATATTTTTTTATTCTGAAGAAAGTAATAACAATTTTTAATATTTCCTTAACTATTTTTATATCTATATGATTGTGCCAAATTGTTTCTTTTCACTAACTTTTCTCAACATTGTTGCTTTTATCTCTGCCTTTTCACTGAATTACAATTTAAAAGAGTTCAACATGTAGCAGTTAATAGGAAACTCTATCTCCATGTGAATTCATATTTTTTTGCCTTTGTTTTGAGTAATAATTTGGTTAGGTATAGAATTTTATGTTGACAGCTCTACCTCACTTGTTTTCTGGCACCTGTTTTTGCTGATGAAAATGTTGCTTATCTTTTGGCTTTCTTTCGCCTTTCTTTCTTTTTTTCTTTCTTTCTTTTTTAATGCCTTCTTTTTAGATTTTCTCTTTGGTTTTAAAACTCTAGTTTAATTGCAATGTGTTTTAATGTAGATTTAAAATAAATTAATGTGTTCAGATTTCTGTGTGTGTGTGTGTGTGTGTGTGTGTGTGTGTGTGTGAGTTATTAAGGTTCAACTTTTTTAATATTTTCCATATTTCACCTTTCTGATATAACTTCCAGTCCATTAATTCTCTTTTCATCTGTATCTAATCTGCTATTTACTCATATATTGAGCATTAAAATATTAAATTTAGTGAGCAGAAGTTTATAGGCTGCAAAATGCCTACATTTTAGTTATAAGACTTAATGAGTTTTGAGAAATGTATACTTTATATCTCTGTAGCCATCACCCTACTAGTCAAGATACAAAATATGTTCATGATTCCGATGAGTTCCTTGTGTTCCTTTGCAATGAATTCATCTACCATCTGTCCCAGCAACAACTTATTTGTTTCACAATAAATTGGTGTTTCCTTTTGTAAAACTTCATAAATATAAAAGCATCTAGTACAAGCTTCCATAGCTAGCTACTTTTAACACAAGATTTGTATTTGAGATTCATTCATGTTATATTCATCAAAAAGTTATTCTAATACTTTGTCTCTCTATTTTATGAATATACTACAACTTGCTGAATATATGATTTTACTTTTCTATATACTATTTTCTTCTAAAATTATAAAACAAGGTAGAAGTCCAAATTGAACCATATATAAACCACACTTCTTTTTTATCTTCACCTGATGACATGCTTTTTGATTTTAGAGAGATAGGAATGGTGGAAGAGAAAGAGAAATATCAATGTGAAAGAGAAACATTGATTGGTTGACTCCCAGATGAGCCACACTAACCAGAGCTATGAACCACACAACCACACTTTAAATATTATATGATACTAGCCCTGGATGGTGGCTCAGTGGATAGGCACCAGCCTATGAACCTGAAGGTCGTTGGTTCAATTCCCAGCCAGGGCACATAACCAGGTTGCAAGCCAGGTCTCCAGCCAGGTCCATAGCTGGAGGCAGGTGAAAGGCAACCATACATTGATGTCTCTCTTCCTTCCCCCATCTCTAAAAATAAAAATAAAAAAAAATTTAAATAAATATTTTGTGATACTTAAGTAGAATAATCAATCAAATTCTAGAATGTTCCTATTGTGTGATCCTAAGAGTGTGTTTAGAGAGGAAGAGAAGTCTTAAAAAAAGCTCCATAAAAGGGATAGGTGGGTAGGGCCATTTAGATCAAACACATAAATCACTCCTATAAGGAAAAAGTCCAAGAATGAGAGCCAAAAATGCTAAATACAGAGTTGGAGTTTCATAGTATATACTACACTACCTACATACAGGGAAGGAACTTGAAAATGAGTGGAGCCAGTTATAGTATCCTTGAGGAAACATTGCTCTTAGGGGAAACTCCATACAGAGAGAAGAAATGGTTACCTTCAGAAATGTGATAATGAAGGCAAAAAAGGAAATACATATGAAATTATGGATTCTGTTGAAAAGAAAATGAAAAATGGTGATACCTTCACCTATCCTTGTTACCGTTAAAATACCAGTATTTTATTAAAATAACAGAAGAGGGCACTCTTGAACTAGTAACTTGTTCACTAATTGAATAGGAATAGAAAAAGAAAAAGAAAAAAAAAATAGATCACATTTATATAAAACTACTATAAGAAGAAATTTAAAATTATGAATCAAATAATTTCAGCTGTCAAATATACTCCCCCTCCTAAACAACAACAAAGCAGGTAAGTGTAACACAATACCACAAACTAAAATAAATATTTTTTTAGCATTTGGAGATTAAAAAAAAAAACAAACATCTTGAGGCCCTGGTTGGTGGCTTAGTGCCTAGGCTCCAGCTTGCAAACCCAAAAGTTGCTAGTTTGATTCCCAGTCAGGGCACATAACCAGATCTCCAGCCAGGTCTCCAGCCAGGTCCATAGCTGGAGACAGGTGAAAGGCAACCATACATTGAAAAAAAAATACACCTTGAATCAAAAGTTCAAAATCTAATAACATAAATGCATAAAAATCAATATACAAAACTTGACTGAATTCAAGAATTAAAATATATATTCTATATTCATATATATGTATGAAATATATACATATACTTCATACATATATATGAAATGAAGACTTCATTACAAGTTATACAGGGAGAATAGACTCAAATAAATATTTAAAATTAAAAATAATGATCCCAACCTAACAGTCACAGAAAACCAGGTAATTTATAAAACTTCCCAAGTCTAAGGACCATTCTGTGAAGGCAGGAAGTGGTGATATGAGAGAACAAATATAGTAACTGAGTTGGCTAAAGGTAGAAGTGAAAAAGCAAAAAACAGTACTGTGTGGTTGAGGTGAGTGAAAGATAGGATGCTCTTCTTTGTCCAGGATCTCATACTATATCTCTACTCAGCCCATTACAGTCTTGCTGCTTTTAATGGTGGGGAAATTACAATCTTAACATTAATCATGTACACATGTCAGAATTTTGCTGCTATACAAAATGAAGGGAGACCCCATCTCTAAGACCCTGATATTCAAAGCATTCCCCCAAATAGTCTGGAGTAACAATCAGCAGGAGTCTACCATTGGAGGATGGAGAAATAGCAACTATACAGTGGAGGGTGTACAGGGATGACAGAGAGCTAAGATGGAACAGGAAAACTAAGGAAAAGCTCGGACAACCTAAGCCCTACCCTAACTAAGCACAAGGCAATGATAATCCACCACTAAAAGAAATGAAACATATTGCACAAGAAACATACCCATAGCAACATCAAAACCTAAATTCTGTTAAACTATTTACTAGTTTTTATCCAGTCTTGACATTAAAGACATTAATGACTAGTTCCTTATTGCAAAATAATAAATACCATAAATGATATTTAATTCTGCACTGTTCTGCACATAATATTGCACACACTATATCTCTAGTGTTTTATACATAACATTTATTAAAAAGTTGTAATATTCAAAGAAAGCATGGAAAAACATCTGTTGTCAACAGACAAAACAATCAAAAGGTCTAAACTCAGATTGTTGAGCTGTTAAAAAATTAGAAATTATTTTTAAAGCCATGATTAATAATTTTTTCACACATTCTTTTAAAAAATTTATTTAATTTTATTCTATTGTCATTGTATTACATTCATCCCATTTTCCCCCTCTGCTCTGCTCCCCACATTCAGTCCCACTTGTTGTCCATGCCCATGGGTCATCAATGCTAATTTTGTTCATTAGCCTCCTATATTGGGTCAGAACATATGGTATTTGTCTTTCACTGACTGGACTTATCTCAAAGCATAATATTCTCCAGTTCCATCCATGTTGTCATAAAAGGTAGGAGTTTCTTCTTTCTTTCTGCTATGTAGTATCCCATTGTGTAAATGTGCCAAATTTTTTTGATCCACTGGTGGGCATTTAGGCTGTTTCCAGCACTTGGCTATTGTAAATAGCACTGCTATGAACATAGTGGTGCATAGGTGCTTATGAATTGGTGTTTCACGGTTCTTTGGGTACAATCCTAGCAGTAGAATCACTGGGTCAAAAAGCAGTTCCATTTTTAGTTTTCTTGAGGAAATTCCATACTGTTTTCCATAGTATCTACACCAATCTTCATTCCTACCAACAGTGAACCAGGGTTCCCTTTTCCCCATATCTTCACCAACACTTGTTGTTTGTTGATTTGTTGATGATTGCCATTCTGACAGGTGTGAGGTGGTACCTTATTGTGGTTTTAATTTGCATCTCTCTGATGGCTAGTGATGTTGAGCACTCTTTCGTATGCCTCTGGTCCCTTTGTATGTCCTCCTCAGAGAGGTGTCTGTTCAGGTCCTTTGCCCATTTTTTAACTGGGCTGTCTGTCTCCATGGTGTTGAGTCACATAAGTTCATTATATATTTTGGATATTAAACCTTTGTCTGAGGTATCATTGGCAAATATGTTTTCCCATACAGTTGGTTCCCTTTTAATTTTGCTGGTGTTTTCTTTTTATCTTAATTTAATTTTATTGTTGTTGTATTATATTTATCCCATTTCCCCATCTATTAATATATTAATAGAATAAAATAGAGGCTCACACATATAATGTTAACTAATTTTTGATTAGGTAATGTAATGGTAAAAGGATATTATTTTTAAAATATGGTACTTAAAACAATAGGACATCCATTCAAAACAAAACAAAACAAAACAGGATGAACAAGACAATAAAAAAAAAAAAAAAAACAGAAATATTTAAATATACTTCATCCCAAATACAAAAATGAACTTGAAGTGAAAAATAGGCCTAATGTAAAACTGGCAACTATAAAAATGCACATGACACTAAACTGGAAAACATACAATAAATTTTTGTGGCATTGAGTTAAGGAAAGATTTATTAGGCACAACATAGAAGGTCCAAACCATAAAAAGAAAAACAATATATAAAATATATAAATGAAAGAACAGTCTTCTTCAGAATGTATAAAAGTTTTAACATCTCAATAATTAGAAAATCAAAACAGATAATATAATATAGGCATAAGATTCATGTGAATGGTTTATCACCATAGAGATATTCATTGTAAGTATTTACATAGAAAGATGACCAATACATTTTATGATTAGCAAATTACTACCACAATAAGCTACCACAACATACCTACTAAATACCTAAAATAAAAACAAAACAAAATAACTTGCAATGTCAGATGTTAGCATGGATGGAGATCAACAGTGACACTCACACAATGTTGGTGTTAATCAAAATGGTATAGCCACCTTGGAAAAGAGTTTGGCAGTTTCACATAAACTTAAGTATCTACTTACCAACATCCAAAAGTCTCAAAACTCGATACTTACGAAAGAGAGAAGAATACACACACAAACAGACACTCTCAGATACATGCACCTATATCTGAAAAGTAAGCCTTATTCATAATCACCCTTGGAACCAACCCAAATGTCTATTACCTGGTGAATGTGTAAACAGTCTTCTGTTTCCATGAATACACTAACTAAATAGCAAAAGCAATTGCTGTTTTTGATACATTCTCTCCTTTATTTTAACAATATAATAAGAGAGAGGACAATAAATAAAACAAAAAATTAGCAACTAACTATGAAGCTAAATTTTCTATTTCACTGTTTGTGTAAACATAGACATATGTATATATTAAAAATTTGTTAGGAGCCTGGAATTTGCTCCTAATAAAATACATGGAAGCTATAGCAACAAGAAAAATAAAGTACTTAGGAATAACCTTAACCAAGGAGGTAAGACACCTATCCTCAGAAAACTACAGAACACTGAAGAAAGAAATTAAGGAAGATACAAATAAATGGAAGCATATACCATGTTCATAGATGGGAAGAATTAACATCATTAAAATGTCCATACTACCAAAAGCAATCTATAAATTCAATGTAATCCCAATTAAAATACCAATGACATACTTCACAGAGATTGGAAAAATACTTCAAAATTTATAGGGAGCCAAAAGCGCCCATGAATAGCCTCAGCAATCTTGAGAAAAAAGAACAAGGTAGGTGGAATCACAATACCAGACATCAAACTATACTACAAGGCTATTGTGATCAAAACAGTCTGGTACTTGAATAAGAATAGACATATAGATCAATGGAACAGAATAGACAGCCCAGAAATAAACCCAGGACTCTATGGTCAATTAATATTTGACAAAGGGGGAAGGAACATAAAATGGAGTAAAAAAAGTCTCTTCAACAAGTGGTGTTAGGAGAATTGGACAGCAACATGCAAAAAAATAAATGAATAAAACTAGACCACCAACTTACACTATACACCAGAATAAACTCAAGATGGATAAAGGACTTAAACATAAGCAGTGCCACCATAGGGGTCTGGAGAAAAATATAGGCAGTAAAATTTTAGATATCCTACACAGAAATATGTTTAGTGCTGCTTCTTCAAGGGCAAAGGAAATAAAAGGACAAATAAACAAATGGGACTATATCAAACAGAAAAGTTTCTGTTCAGCTAAAGAAAACACCAGGAAAATTAAAAGGGAACCAACTGTATGGGAAAACATATTTGCCAATGATACCTCAGACAAGGGTTTGATATCCAAAATATATAAAGAACTCATGAGACTCAACATCAGGGAGACAGCCCAATTAAAAAGTAGGCAAAGGGTGCTCGCTTCCGCAGCACATATGCTAAAATTGGAATGATACAGAGGAGATTAGCATGGCCCCTGCGCAAGGATGACACGTAATTTCGTGAAGTGTTCCATATTTTTTACCTCAGACATGGGTTTGATCTCCAAAATATATAAAGAACTAATGGGACTCAACACCAGGGAGACAGACAGCCCAATTAAAAAATGGGCAAAGGACCTGAACAGACAACTCATTGAGGAAGATATACAAAGGGCCCAGAGACATATGAAAGAAAGCTCAACATCATTAGTCATCAGAGAGATGCAAATTAAAACTGCAATAAGATACCACCTCACACCTGTCAGAATGGCAATCATCAACAAATCAATAAACAACAAGTGTTGGTGAGGATGTGGGGCAAAGGGAACCCTCATGCACTGCTGGTGGGAATGCAAGCTGGTGCAGCCACTGTGGAAAACAGTATGGGGTTTCCTTAAGAAACTGAAAATGGAACTGCCTTTTGATCCAGAAATTCCACTACTTGGACTAGACCCAAAGAATCCTGAAACACCAATTCATAAGAACCTATGTACTCCTATGTTCATAGCAGCACTATTTACAATAGCCAAGTGCTGGAAACAGCCTAAGTGCCCATCAGTGGATGATTGGATCAAAAAACTTTGGTACATTTACACAATGGAATACTATACAGCAGAAAGAAAGAAGGAACTTGTACCCTTTGCAACAACATGGATGGAACTGGAGAATATTATGCTTAGTGAAATAAGCCAGTCAGTGAAGGACAAATACCCTATGATCTCACCCATTACAGGACAATAATGAACAAAACTAACAACAAACAAAGCAGAACCAAATATATGAATACAGTGAATAGGCCTTCATTGGTCAAGGAGAAGGGGGTTGTGGGAAGTGGTGAGGAAGAGGCAAAAAAGGGGAGCAGTTTAGTCAAGAAACTAGTATAGAAGAATCATGGACATGGACAACAAGTGGGACTGACTTTGGGGGGAATGGGTGGGTGGGGAAGGGGACAGAGGGGAACAAAAAGGGGATGGATGTAATACAACAATAAAATTAAATTAAAAATATATTAAAAAATAAATAAAAATAAAATTTGTTCTAGGAAAAAAAATGCATAGAAGCTAAGTTGCATCCAACACAACATGATAGCTACTGAAAGTTTATCAGTTAGAAAACTGATTACAGAATGCTAAACCTTTTATTCCATTTCTTGAGTAGTGAATTTTTGTGTGGCTTTAAAAATTATTGAAAATATATTATAAATTATGCCAAAAATGCTAATGCTATAGCCCTATGTGATGACAAATGACAATTCAGAAGAGACCTACTTCTATGGCTATTCCCTTCAACTACTCCCCAGTAGACACATATTGGCCCATAACTGTTATAGACAATGACATAGATTTAAATGTGGAGGCTGGGCCCTGACGGGTGTAGCTCAGTTGGGCATCATCCACAAAGTGAAGGATCGCTGGCTAAGTCAGGACACATTTCTAGGTTGTGGATTTGGTCCTCATGTGTGAGAGGCAACTGACTGATTACTCTTTTACAATATTTGTCTCCCTCTCTTCACTTCTCTCTAAAAATAGATGAATAAAATTAAAAAATATATAATTGCCAAAATAGCAAAATGACTATCAGAATGTTGTCTGGCCTGGAGAAACTGACCTCTACAATAGATATCTTGGCAGAATCTTTATGGTAGATTTTAAAAATCAAATATCTTTGTACTATCCCCTTATTTTCTTTTTAAATCCTCAACCAAGGATATGTTTACTGATTTTAGAGAGAGAAAGAAAGAGAACGAGAGGCTGATCGGTTGCCTCCCATACACATCTCAACTGGAGATGAAACCTAACAGCATAGGTATGTGCTCTGACCAGGGACAGAATCCACACCATTTTGGTTTATGGGGTGATGCTCCAACCAACAGAGCCACCTAGTGAGGGCCTTCCCTATGTCCCTATTTACTAATGCTTTCTTTAAAATTTGAGCACATTGAGAGGAACCAAGATGACGGAGGAGTAAACAGAGTTACGCCAATCTCCTCCCAACACCAAACTGGAATTACAGACTAATTGGGGAGAAATCATCCAGAATAACCAACAGAACATCAAATGGAGAGAAATCTTATTACCAGGGACAGAACAGAAGAGCCAATTCATCACAACATGCAGAGACACAAGAGGGCTGGAGGGGCTCCTATGGGTGGCAGCTAAAGGGATGGAGCAACATCTCAGCAGTCGGGATTCCACTACTGCTGGAAGGGTGGGACCTAAACCACCAGCTGGGCTTCCCAGCCTACAGCAACACAGCTGAGGGTAAAATGGCACCCAGCTGTGAAAAGAAAAAAGCCACCAGGTTACCTTGCTTGACAGAGAGACTGAGTTCTTAAAGGGGCCATGCACGAAAATACAGTGGCACACACCTACCCAGGCTCCAACAGAGAAAGAGCAGAGTGGGCTAGAGATGCTTGGGAAAAGTTTGGGTCAGTGGCTTTAGGGGGAGAATTGAGGGGACAGCCAATGAATCCAGTGCTGACCCATCCCCCATACAGTCAGCAGATCACTCTTCTCCAAAGGGCGGGAGCCTGAGGGGAAACTACAGCCCCACCCATAGGAATTAATCTGCCCCACACAGCAGTCCCTAAACCTGATATCAGGTCGCAGGTTGATTGGATTAAAAACTGAATTAATCTGTCCCACTCAGAGGTGCTAAAACTGACCACTGATCAAAGACCAATTAGATTAACAACTAAAGGAGACAAAGACAGTGGATCTCTGGTAGTCTCCAACTGATTTACTAGGCCCAGACTGGAACATGAGCTAGCATCACCAAGCACAGATCCAGGAAGTAAAAACAGTGCATCTCTACACCACGGAAGGCCATACCACTAAAAAAGTAAGTCAAAACAGACCAATCCAAGAAGCAGAAACAAACAAGAGTCACCTAAAATGGGGAGACAAAGAAATAAACCCTCGGTGAAAGGAAAGGAGGAATCCCCAGGAAGAAACAGAGGCAAGCACGCTCTTGGACATGGAATTCAAAATAATGATGATAGAAAAGCTCAACAAGCTCAGCGAGTTCAAAGGAAAATACAAACAACTCCGGGGGAACTATGCAGAACTCCAGGAAAACTACAAAGAACTCCAGGGAAGCTACAAGAAACTTACTGAGAACTATACCAGCATTAAAGAGGACATAGAAACTATCAATACGAGCCAGGAGGAAAAGAAGAATACAATTTCTGAATTGAAGAACACAGTAGAAGGAATCAAAAGCAGGCTAGGAAAAGCAGATGATCAGATCAGTAAGCTGGAGGTCAATGTAGAAAAAAAACAACAAAACCAGGCAGTGCAACAAAATGAAAAAAGACTGAAAAAGAATGAAGAGGTTTTAAGAAAGCTGCAGGACAACATGAAATGTAATAACATCTGTATCATAGGGATACCAGAAGGAGAAGAGGAGGAGCAAGGGATAGAAAACTTCCCTAACTTGAGGAGAGAAAAAGTCATGCAAGTGCAGGAATCACAGAGGGTCCCAATGAAGATGAACCCAAACAGGCCCACTCCAAGACATATCATCATTAAAATGGCAAATTTCAAAGACAAGGAGAAAATCCTAAAAGCATCAAGAAAGAAACAGCTAATAACATACAAGGGAGCTCTGATAAGGTCATCAGCTGATTTCTCAACAGAAACACAACAGGACAGAAGGAAATGGCAAAAAATATTTTAAGCAATGAAAAACAAAGGCCTACAACCAAGAATACTCTACCTAGCAAGGCTGTCATTCAAAATGGAAGGTGAAATAAGGAATTTCCCAGACAAAAGAAGTCTAAAAGAATACATCTCCACCAAACCAGCATTGCAACTAAAGCAGCAGCTAAAGACTCTGCTTTAAGGAGATGAAGAAACAGAGAGGCAGACAAGAACACAGGTACAAAGGGAAAAATGAATAATGAATAAGTACCTATCAATAATAATCCTAAAGGTAAATGGATTAGATGCACCTATCAAAAGACATAGGGTAGTTGAATGGATAAGAACCAACTTTAACTTATGAATGCTTTAAAATGATCTTGTTATAAATAGATTTTACTAAATAAGGTATAATTTTGTATATTACTTGTATCTGCATTACTGCAAGTTGAGTTTTTTTAGACTGGAATTATTTCACAATATGGGAAAATCATGTTACTTGTAATAACTCAGAAAAATCAAGTGCAATTAAAAAAAAGGAAAAAGTAAGAAAATGTGGATGTATATTACATAGAATACATGCTATCTTTCTTATTCACCATTACAAAATATGTGCTTATTTGTGGGTGTATAATATATAGATTTTGTTAATTTATGTTTTAAATAGCAACCAACTGGCCATGGGTGTGTTGTGAAGTCAGTTAATCTTCAGGTTAGAAAAGATGCTGAGAATGAAGGCAAATTTGGGTGGAAGTTGCAAACTACTTAACTATATGATTCAAGTACATAGGCAATATATATATATTCTTATACTAACATGCAAATTAGATGAGATTTCTTTCAAATAGATCATGGAAATATACATTTCCAGTTATGAAGGCCCCCAAACTGGGGATGCTTGGGAAAATGTATTAATGCTATAGTAAACTTTATTATTAAAATATGAACATACCTAATTTCTAACTCAACAGACTCTTAAATAGTTCAGGGGTTAGTTTAAGACCACATAGGAAGTCAACCACAAGTTCAAAAAATAGCTAGAATACTATTCTACAAAATTATTTAAATCCTAGGGATTTTAATTTTTTACCTCGACTTAGTAGACATAATAATTTCTACTCTGGGGACCAGCTGAGCACTGCAAGGGCCATTATTTCTAAAGGCTTCAACTTGTAAAACACATGTAGAGGAGAACAGTGGGTATTAAAAGAAGTAAGACCTGTGCACAGCCAAAAAAAAAAAAAAAAAATTTCATTGTACTATTTAAGATGGAAAACTCCAAAATGACTAAGTTGTAGTTTCAGTAGCTTAATATGAAGTTGAGTTGTATTATCGGAGGAGGGAGGATCTGATTCAAAAACCAAATTCATTTTTTTACTATGGGTTTGGCACTGTCTCTAGGACAACTTTCACAAAAGTGAGTTCTGCAATACACCATTTCTGTGACGTATTTGACAAAAATAGCATTCCAGAGTAAAATAAATACTAAAGAAGAAAAAAAAACTGCTTAATTTGCTATAATGTATCTAAAATACTATCATTTAACATGTAATAATCATGTAAGCTATTGGCATATTTTTTTAAAGATTTTTTTATTTATTATTTCCAGAGAGAGGGGATGGAAGAGAGTTAGAGAGGGAGAGAAACATCAATGTATGGTTGCCTTTCACCTGGCTCCATCTACAGGCCTGGCTGGAAACCTGGCTTGCAACCTGGTTATGTGCCCTGGCTGGGAATCGAACCAGCAACTTTGGGTTCGCAGGCCGGCACCTTATCCACTGTGCCACCAGCCAGGGCCTTATTGGCATATTTTAAATATTTTGTATTAATCAAAATTTAGTATGTAATTTAAATATGCTTAAAAATATGTATGTGTATAAATTTATTTTTGCATATGTTTGGTAATATTGCAATTCACATTACTTAAAAGAGTAATTCTCTAAACAAATTAACATAGGCATTGAAATAATGAAAAGAAAACTTTGTATTAATATGATTTGAGAAGCTGACAGAAGGCAGTAATTAAATGGTGGATTGTATGGATGTGAAAGGAGAAAAAAGTACACATTGGTGGTTACAGCATAGATGGAAAGATGTTAAGAAGAATAAAGGAAATGGAGAAGCCAAAGAACTTATATGTATGACACATGAACATGAACTACAGAGGGCATTGCCAGAGGAAATGGGGTACTAGGTAGAGGGGGACAAAGGGAGGAAAATTAGGAAAACTGTAATAGCAAAATAAATAAAATATATTTAAAAAAATAAAAGAAGAAAATTTGATCATATTAAAAAAAAATTATGCTTTCAGGTAATCCCTATTTAAAAATGAGAATACACTTCAGTGTTTTAAACAACCTTAAAACTGCATTCATATGTTAGTATGTAAACACCTAGCTAGAATCAGCAGTGCTGGGGTGGTTCAGGGGAAATGTTGGTGAATTAGAGATCATGGAAGGAAAGGGTAAGTTGCTATGGTGAGATGATTTGAGTAGCACCAAAGAGAGCACTGGGTGTCTACAGAGTGAGTATTGTGATACTGAGGAAGTCACTCAATTTTTCCTTAATTTTTCCCATATTCATATTCCCCAATTTCTACTAATGCTCCCAGAACAGTGAATATAAATCAGCCTGTTATATACAAGGTATAGGTAAGTGACACAAATGTCTATCAGCCCCTATATTCTATAGGAAGGAATGATAATTGGACCATGTACTCAAAACCTTATAGGGTGTTCTTACCTTACACAATTCTCACAAACTCTGAAACATGAGATATGTGAGTTCTATTTTTATCATGCACTAAATAAACCCTGTGTACATGGCAACCTAACAATGGCATTTCCTTTTTAACTGAAGAAGTTATACATCTTTTCCATGCATATGTTGGCCATTTGTATGTCTTCTTTGAAAAAATATCTATTTGGGTTCTCTGCCTAATTTTCAGTTAGGTCACTTAAAAATATGAATTCTTTGTATATTTTTAATATTAGCCCCTTGTTGGAGGTACTATGTGAAAATATTTTCTCCCATTTGGTTGGTTGCTTTTTTGCTGTATTGATGGTTTCTTCAGCTTCACAGAAGCTATCAAAATAAATTTAAAAATGTAAAAAGCAAATAGTATCATGTTGCCTTTCTGAAAATATGGACATTTTTGGAATTAAAATAACAAACCAACCTTTGGAAGAAGAATTATTTATGGCTGTCTATAGTTTTATTTGACCAGTTATATGAAAAATTTAAACAGGTGACTTATATAATAATTTCCATAGAAGAACCTTTCTTTATTTTATTTTATTTTTTTTAAAGATTTTTTATTTCATTATTTTTAGAAAGAGGGGAAGGGAGAGAGGCAGAGAGAGAGAGAGAGACATCAATGTATGGTTGCTTTTCACCTGCCTCCAGCCACAGATCTGACTGGAGACCTGGCTTGCAACCTGGTTATGTACCCTGGCTGGGGAATCGAACCTGCGACCTTTGGGTTCACAGGCCGGCACCTTACCCACTGTGCTACCAGCCAGGGCCAGAACCTTTCTTTTATTTCAGGGAAGAACAGGAAATACTGCATATGGGACAACACACTCAACAACTGGCTTCCCAGTCTCTCTGCCCTTTAAAAATCCTCAAGTTAACAACACGTAAATAAAAACATCCTCTCCTCTCATAATTCCAAACTACTATTCACCAGTAGTTTATAACGATTTGAAATGCTAATCTTCAACTGTACTTGTATCATCCTCTGGGAATTCACACCTATTTAACTCACCAACCATTTAATAAAACTTCCTGGACATAATTTCTCTTAGAACTACAATATATGAAACCATATTGAAGCTGATTGCTAAAGTATGCTATTTGTTTTTTTTTTTTTTGATAAACTTTCCAGGAAGCCTCAGAAAACTGAAAACCTTTATAGAGAATAGTCTCTGTTTCAAGATAATTGTATTTTATTGGGTTGAATTTAGAAATTATGAGCTATCTAGAATTCCAAAAATTTAATATCCTTTGTTAAAACCTTGAAATGGGCCCTGGTTGGTAGCACAGTGGATAAGGCGCCAGCCTGTGAACCCAAAGGTCACCGGTTTGATTCCTAGCCAGGGCACAAAACCAGATTGCAAGCCAGGTCTTCAGCCAGGTCCATAGTTGGAGGCAGATGAAAGACAACCATACATTGATGTCTGCCTCCCTCTCTGCCTCTTTCCCATCCCCTCTTTCTTAAAATAATACATAAAATCTTTTTAAAAAACTTGAAATGTAAATAAATAACCAATGTAAAGTATTTTTCATAGAATAAAAAGGATGTTCTATATTAAAAACTGGGATATGATTTCCCAGACTTTTGTATTGAAAAGTATAGAGCTTACTTAAATCTTGAGAACATAATGAGGAGTCATATCTCTACCCACATTTTATAAGAGAAAAAAAAAGGTACTTCATAAGTTGAAGGTAGTGAGATCATATTATTTTGTTGGCAAAAACAGCCCTTGTTTTCTCCCTAATTTTAGCAACATTCAGAAATTTGATGCTACTTATATAAGGAGTTTTGAAATGGAGTTAATTTGGTGTTCAGTTAATTAAATATTTTTAAGTAGCAGATTTAAAAAATACAGTAGAGGCTCATCTGTTTTCAGTACGTGAGAACTGGAAGTAGAGATACATTTCCCCTTCCCCCAAAAATGTTAACGTGAACAGAATTATGTGGGGTGTGTTGCCCTGGGCTTGGTTGGTTAACCTCCTGGGATAGGCAGAAAGCATGAACAAAATGATGAGATCTAGGAGGAAATAAATTCAAGCCACAAAATCTTGTAAGTCAAAGATAACCATGATAGAGGCCAGAGCCTTGGAAAGCTACAGAAAACAATTTTTCTGGAGAACAGTTTCCTTACTACCACTTTCACTTCTGCACTGTCCTACAGAGCCATTTAATTGGCCTTTTGCCTAGGTGTAATTTGTTTTCAAGGTGGGGATCTTTTAATTTGCCCTTTAAAACCGGTCCTTCATATCTGGCTTCTGCCTACTCTACCAGCCTTTTCAGATCACAGTTTCTTAGCTCTCTGCTCTCCAGTCAGATTTCCTGTAAAGGGCATGGCAACTCTGAATGCCCTTCCCTGTTCTCTTCTGGTAATTCCTGTTAGCTGTAGGATCCATATCAAATGTAACACCTCTAAGTAGACTTTTCCTATCCCTGGACTAGGTCTAATCTCACACATATGCCTATGTGTATGATCTACTCTCCCCATTTTGTAGCATCTTTCATAATTGTAGTGGGTTAATTACTTGGGCAATTATTTACTGCCTGCCTCCCTTGTTAAAACAAATTGTAAATGGGCAGTAACTATGTCTCTCCTCATTTCTCACCCTAATGTCTGTCACAGTGACTTACCATCATGGGTGCTCAATAAGTGTTCATGGAATGAATAAATGAATAAGAGGATGCTTCTTTTGGAAAGGAGATCATCTTCATTTAATCAGCTGGTAGGGCTATTTCTAGTCTAAAAGGGATTTTTTCCCCTGAGTTCTGTGCTCTGCTTACTCTTATTCTTATACTTTTTCTTCTTAGAATCCCTGTTTCTGAGCTTTCATGTAACTTTGGAAATACAAATTTAAACAAAGACTAAGGACCTAATATGTGCTTAACTATCTTGTATTCCTAAATTATAATTTGTATTTATTTAGAAACCTGAGATCATTCTGAGTCAAGTAGAATTATTTAAACTACATTTGCCATGATACAAGGCAAATACTTGGTAGCAGATAACTAGTAAGCATTTAAAGACATTTCAAAACATTTCTAGGCTGTTCATAAGATATCCCATTAAGGATTCACTTTTATAATTCAAATTTATATATGTAACATTAAATTTATACTTAAGACATTTATTATCACAACATTTTAAATGTGAAATATGTTCAAAAAAGCCTTGCTTAAAGACATTTGTCATTTAATATTGTGGTTTAAAGGTCTTTGTAATCCTTTGTTTTCTGTTACTATTGGTATTTGATATTACGTAGTTCTCAGCCACTGTTGACAATTTACATTGAACAATATCAGAAGTAGCAACTGCTTCTATCTTTGGAAAAATTATACATATTTTCTAAGAGGAAAAAGACCACCAATCAGGGAATCAGGAGCTCTGGTGATTCAGTAGTAGCTGTGCGAACAAATGGCTAGATGGCCATGGGTGAGGCAGTTCAGACTTCTTGTGCCTCAGTTTCTTAATCTATACAATGTAACATTTTATAGCATTTCCTAAATTGTATCATTCTGGATATTAGCACTAAACAATGTTAGTCAATATCCCATGAAAAAATAATTCTTTTGAGGAAAAACTGAAATAAATGAAGTGAGGAGACTTTCTTTCCCCCAGTAGAATTTTTCAATAAAACTCATATGCAAAAATATGCTCTGCATCTGCAGGGTTAGGTAGTTTTGGTGTTATTTTCAAAGTGATTTGACCATGGAACTGTTCTTAAAGATTTATCTATTAATATAGTTATTTGTAGTTCATATATGCTATTTAAAATCTTTTAAAGTTCTAGTAGAAATTAAATTTATGGCTGTAGAAGTCTTTTTTTAGTAAAAACAGAAAGAAAGATGAACCGTTATAAGTAAAAAATGAGATTTAGATATTAATGGAAATTTTATTGAGTGCTATTGCTTCTATTATTTTAAATTATGAAAGGGGGTTATATTTCTCATAGATTGAATCCATCAGATTGTAGCCATTTTAACTTTATTTTTCTCTCTTGATAAGCATGAGATGTACAGAAAATGATAAGGAAAATATTATGACAGAAAGCTATAAGAAAAATAAACCCTACATAATGGGAAATTTCCTGAGAATGAGAACTTCCTATTCTTCTTGTTCCTTCTTGATGATGTAAGGTAGAGAGAACATGCTGGCAAATGTATCTTGCCTGGATGGACAGAATATTTTTGTGCGTGTGCCTAAATACCCAGAGTCAGAAACTTACCTTTTTCATCCTAAGACTCCCAATACTTAGTGCAAACTGATAAAAGATAGTCCAACAATAAGTAGATAGTGATAACATCCAGAAATCCCATTAAAAATGGAACTTGGAGATTTCAGACAGATTCATCCTTGTGCTTTATTACATATTAGGATGCAGAAGTATATGTTTTTAGTAGTAGCACATTTCATTCCTACTGTTTCCACCACTTCCATTTTCTGGCATCAACTTGTCAAATCAAGATCCCATCATGGATTTTGGTGTCCTCAGCCTTGGCCACCATTTGTCAGGGTTGATTCAGGTGAGGGCTAAAGACATATTTACAGTAGACACAGACCTGACTGGGACACTAGTCATATCTTTTAGATAACATGAAGGGCAGGAATAAAATAATTCTTTAAAACAAATGCATATTCTATAATTTTATTTTGTTTTGAAATTTTGGTCTAGATTTTTCCTTTCATTTCCTCCAGGTATAGTTTGGCTTACCATTGTACTTTTAACTTAGGTAGTTAATCCATGTAAACACTTTAAAAATATTTTATTTATTATTTTTAGAGAGAGAGGAAGGGGGAGAGGCAGAGAGAGAAACATTAATGTCTGGTTGCCTTTCATTTGCCTCCAGCTATACACCTGGCTGAAGACCTGGCTTGCAACCTGGTTATGTGCCCTGGCTGGGAATTGAACCAGTGACCTTTGGGTTTGCAGGCTGGCACTTTCTCCACTGTGCCACTAGCCAGGGCCCCATGTAAACTTTTATCCAAATGAAGCATTCAGGATAATATCCAACTTGGCTTTTAGGTTTTTATGACCTGTGGCTTGGTAAATTTGACAATTTTGTCTAATGAAAATAAAAATTATAAAGCTTTGTTGAAAATTAGATATTTTATATTTTTGGATATGAAGGATGCAAAGTAAATTCAGATGACATAGTCCATAGCTATCATTAAATTTATTTTGATTCTGGTATATCCTAGTATGCAGGATATAATCCCTAGGATATTGTAATATAACAAAGGATTTCTTTTATCAATTGTGTTTGATTAAAGTTATTAATTTACTGATCTACACATAAAGAAGTCTTTTGATTTGGTGAGTTGTTTACTAAAATATGGTGAGTAGCTGGACCAAAAAATTGAAAATCATCCAAAGCTATCTCTTAATAAAAAAAAGGAGAAATAAAAGTAAAAATATGAAAGGCCAAGTACCAAATAGTCCCTTTATCTAAAATATCTTAAAAACAATATTCTACTTTGAATATTTCCACTTAAGAGAACACTACTTGAAATCTGACTAAAAGCCATGAGATTTATTTTATAAACCACATATTAAAATCTTAATAATCTTCTTAGACTATGACAGACATATGTATCATGTTCCTTTGAATTTTTTCACCTTTTTTAGGACAACACTTATGAAAAATTAATAACATTGCTTTTATGAAAATGCTGCTTGATGAATATGAGATGAGCTGAACATATTTAAGTTCCTTTTTCTATTATAATGGGAACATTCCTGGCTGGTGTATCTCTCCACACCATGCTCCTCTTTTTTCTTGGAGAGTGAATAAAATCTTTATATACTTCTCTGTGAATGCTTTCACAGACCTGTCACCAACTATCCTAACATTTTGGTGGCTTGTGTGGGGACATTCTTTATTTCTCCTTTTCCTCCATCTCCTGAGATTTGTGATAATGGGAGCAGTGAGCAGTAGAAGCTCAATTGGACTAACCCCTTAATCCTATCTCTGGGAGATTTGTAGAAAGGGTCCTAATCCTTTTTCAGCTCTCCACTCTGTAGACCACCTCCTTCTCACCCCTTATATGGCCACCAATCATAATGTTACTGGAGTAAAGGGGTCTATTTGACTGCATGCATCAAAGCCTGATAAAATGTGAGCAGGAGTTTGCCGCCGAGAAAGTAATAGTTTATTCTTAAGGAAATGGTGCTATGCCCATAGGAGACTATAAGAGCTAGGGTTGTGTATTACCCAAGATGGTGGAGGAGTAAGTGGAAACTACACTAATTTCTTCCCAGGTTTAATCTGGAGTTACAACCAAATTGTAGAGAAATTATCTGTACTAATCAACTGAACAATGGCTAGAGAGAAGCCTTACATGTATAATCACTGACAGACAGATGATTATGCTCCAGCACAAAATGATTGATTGCTTTGGCTACAGAGGAGATGGGAGATGGCTGGCTGGGCTTCCAAAGGTGGCAGCTGAAGTGTAGGAAGGGAATTTCAACAGTCAGGAGATCCTCCTGGATGTGTGGGGTGTAAACCCAAAACTGGGCTCCCCAGTCTACAGCACCAGAGCCAGAAAGGAACCCAGACAACATCTAACTGTGAAAAGTGGTGCGTTTTCTGTCTGCTAAGGAGAGATGGCTGGAGACATAGAGAGCCTCTTAAAGGACCAACACACAAAATTTTATTTGTAGCCACTAACCCTGGGCTCTGGCAAAGGGCAGGGCAAAGTGGACTAGAGATATTTGAGAAGAGTCTGGGATTGGTGGCTTTAGGGACAGAACTGAGAGCAGCCACCAGGATCCTTGTGCTCAGTCATTCCCCATACTGCAGTAACCATCTTGCTCAGGCAGAGCTGTACCCTTCAAATGGCATCAGCCTGAAGGGAAGCAATAGCTCCACCTGCAGGGATTGATCTGCTCCATACTGTGGTGGTTAAGCCTGACTGCTGATTACAGATTGACTAGATAACAATTGAAGAAGACAGCTACAGACTGTGAATCATCACTGGTAGCCTCAAACAGGCTGTCTAGAGCCAGACTGAGACATCATCTGACATCACCAGAGGTAGATCAAGAAAGAGAAAACAGTGAGAAACACAAGATTCTTTTTGGATGAATTCTACTAAGGTCTTCTTCATGATTTGCAATACTTTCTCTCCTGCATAGTTTTTTGACATTCATTTCTTATACTTCAAGTTTGTGCCCATTAAGTCTCTTACCATTGAAGGTAACCCCATAAAGAGAGGGAGTCAAAAAAGATCAATCTAACATGCAGAAACAAACAAGAAGAGTTACCTAAAATGGGGATACAAACAGCCCCCCCATCAAATGTAAAGGAGGAATCTTCAGAAAGAATGCTAAATGAAATAGAGGCAAGCAAATAATTAGACACTGAATTTAAAATAATAGTTATAAAGATGCTCAATGAGCTCAGTGAGAACTGTAAATAACTTTAGGGAAGCTACAAGGAACTTACTGAGAAATACACTAGCATGAAAAAGATCATAGAAACTATCAATAAGGGCCAGGAGGACATGAAGAATAAATATCTGAAATGAAGAGAACAGTAGAAGGAATGAAAATCACACTAGATGAAGCAGAGGATTGAATCAGTGACCTGGAGGACAAGACAGAAAAAATTCTCAGACAGAGCAACAAAACAAAAAAGATGTAAAAAAAACAAAGAGTGTTCAAGGGAACTACAGAACAACATGAAATGTAATAATATCTGTATCATAGGGATACCAAAAGAAGAAGAAAAGGAGTGAGGAATAGAAAACCTGTTTGAAAATGTAATGATGGGAAACCTTTCTAACTTGAGAGAAAAAGTCATGTAGGTCCAGGAAGTAGACAGGGTCCCAATCAAAATATACTCAAAAAGGTCTACTCCAAGACAGATAATAATTAAAATGGCATTATTTAAAGGCAGAGAATCTTAAGGGCATCAAGGAAGAAACAGCAGGTGACATACAAGGGAGCTTCAATAAGGTTATCAGCTGATGTAAGAAGAAATAAAGAGTCTCCCAGAAAAAAAAAAAAAAAAAGGCTAAAGTTAGTGAGGGTGGGGAGCTGGCAAGGCCAGGGAAAACATTGTGGGTAAATTGGGACAACTGCAATAGAACAACAGTAAAAAGTATGACAGAAAACTATTCCTTATTCAGCTCATTATCTTAACCATGATCCTAAATAAAATTTAAATCTCATAATTTTAAAATAAAAATTTTGTGAGAAACATTTTATATTACAATAATATTTTTATTTTTTAAAATTTACTCTTTATTGTATATATTTTTTCATAGCCTTTTAGTCTCCTGGGGGGAGCTTTTGAAAAGAACTCACCACAGTAGCTTCACTTGCCTTTGCTAGCACTTGGCTAGATGTTACTAAACTTTTCATTTTATTCTTTATTTTTTATTTATTTTTCTAAAAAGATTTTATTTGTTACTTTTAGAGAGAGGGGAAGGAAGAGAGGCAGAGAGGGAGAAAGACATCAATGTATAGTATAGTTGCCTTTCACCTGCCTCCAGCCATGAACCTGACTGGAGACCTGGCTTGCAACCTGATTATGTGCCCTGGCTGGGGAATCAAACCAGTGATCTTTTGGTTCTCAGGCCAGCACCTTATCCACTACACCACCAGCCAGGGTTCATTTTACTCTTTATTAATACTATAAAATAACTAATCAGATTATTTAGTGGGATGAGAAACCTGATTCCATGTATTTTAGGTTACATTCTCTTTGGAATAAATTATTTAAATGATCACTCTGATTCTTTAATTATGTAGGTTTGGGCAAATAGTTACTTCATTATCTGAAATATAAGCACCACAATAAAGTAAAATTAATTGCACATAGGAAGTTGCTTTATGTTTATTTCTGCTGAAAAATAGTGTTGGTGGTTTCTGTTACTTGAAATTCAGTCTAATTTTGAAATGAAATTTAATTTTGTATTAGAAGGCATATCTCCCTATAGGCTAATTGTATACAGTGTAAGGGAACTTGATCTTTTTCTTTCCCTTCTTTAAATTACAGCTCATTTATTTAAAGGAATACTTGTCAAAAGAAAGCTTTAAGTAGTGAGTTAAAAAAGCGGTGTTAAATAATTGAATTGACTGTGATAAAATTGCCTTTGTTTTAAATAGACTAGTCTATTTAATGAATTGTGCTTTTATAGGGTGAGATAAATCTAATGTGAACTCAAGTGGTTCCACCAGAAACATTGAATTTGGATAGATTAGAAGAAAGTCAAGATGAGGCACTTATAATAATGTAGTTATATTTTATTTTATTAAAATTGTACTCAATTATGAAACAGTTTGTTTCTGCCAGATTAATAATAATGAACTTAAAATATCACCATGATTCTTACATACATATTGAACAATTCAGATCACTTGAAGAAGTACTATATTTGTTCTTTCTTTCCCCTCATGTAGAAATAATAACTTGAGGCTTAATTAGGAACACAGCATTTAACTATCATATTTAGAAAGAGATTTAACTTACCAACCTTCAACATTGGATGAAATTATTTTGGCAATGAGAAAGTGGCAGGAAATTAATTTTGTATTTTAAACTAAATTTGGCAGGTTTACTTTCCTGTTTAATGTTGAAAGGAGTTTTTATAACATACTATTAAGCTACCATGCAGTCAACCCTGTGTAGCAATGCCTGGTTATCACTTCAAAAGAGAAATTTAGCTGGAACTTTTTGTAGCTTTTGATTATACTTCTTGTGTAGTTAAGTGTTGAAATACATTTTATGCGCTTAAAAACTGAAAAGCAACTTAAAGGGAAAAAAAGTAAACTAAAACAAGTACAAACATAAGGATCTGTTCTCATCAAAAAGGAATCATGAACTAAGACTGTGGATTATGTACTGAATTGGCAATTCATTTTAAAATTGGCTAAATGTTGGAAACAAAATTCTTTGTTACATAAGTCAAGGCTGAAAGAAAAAGAAGGGAGAGATACTATCAGTTCACACATACCATTGAACCATCCCATACTTTAAGAGTTATCTTTTCTTTTTATCAGACCCATGAAGTTTCTATTTTAGTACTCATTATCTGTGGAGTAGTTTAACTTAAGGCAAAATTCCTTTCACCATTCACATAGAGACTTCCTGCTTGGTGTTTTTGTTCTTACTCTGAAGAATTTCTAATGATTACAGTGGAAAATTTTGAAGTCAAATTCAACTTTAAAATACACTAACAGATATTAAATTCTGATTTTAAAGTCATAATTTAGTTTACACTAGTAATCAAAATCGAGTGTTGATGTAGTCTGAATATATCAAACTTGATGTTCATTTATTTTACAATACTTCAAATAAAGTTTTTTTATAATTAAACTTTATGATTTGTATTGCAGAAATTGTATATGCTTGTTGTAGAAACTTAAAATGATACCGAAGAAAGTAAATAGTACTCATAATTCCATCCATATATCATTCTTTCAGTAACAATTTATTGAGTACCTGATATATGCATATGTAGCTGTGCCTTTATGGAGTTTGTGGTCTATTAGAGACAACAGATTGTAAACAGTCACAAAAACAACTATATGACTACAATAGACTTAAATGCTATAAAAACAGAGTCCAGGGTTCTTAAAAAATCCATGCAGAGGGACCTATTCTAGACTGAGGGGGAAGCATGTAGTGCTTTTAATCTGAGGTCTGAAGGGGATTCAGGGGAAGGAGCTAAAAGCTATGAAAGCAGACCAGCATTCTAGATGGAACTACAAGCAGCTAGACCCTGAAACTGGAAATCTAGTGACATATTCCAGGAAAAAAAAAGGCCAAAATGACTACAGAGTAGTGAGTGAAAAGGAGTGGCAAAGAGGAAGTTGGAACAGTACATAGGTGAAAACCAGATCACATGAGACATTTTATATTATGTAAGGAACTGGAATAGTATTCTAAGAACAATCAGTAAAATAAGCCAGTCAGAGAAAGACAAGTACCACATGATTTCACTTGTATGTGAAATCTAATGAACAAAATAAAATAACAAACAAAATAGGAAAACAGTCATAGATTCAGAGAACAGACCGACAGTTGTTGGGGTTGGGGTATGGAAGGGCTGTGTGAAAGAGGTGAGGCATAAGAAAATAACTCATAGGTGTAGACAACAGTATAGTGATGACCAGAGGGAAAGGATGGTGGAGGGAGGTAGAGAGGTTTAAAGGAGGGTAAATGGTGATGGAGGGTGATTCGAGTTGGGATGGTGAACACACAATGCAATGTATAGAAGATGTATTATAGAATTGTACACCTGAAACCTGTATAATTTTACTAGCCAATGTCACCCAAATAAATTTAATTAAACACACACACACACATACATACACAATAAAAGAACAAGGATACTAATATTTTGAATCAACTTGGTCTCTCTTGCTCTTTCACTTTTAATATTTTTAGAGGCTCAGATATTATATTGTGTAACTTACTTTGTAATCTAACATTCTACATTTATTAAATGTTCTTTTATAACATATTTTTTTTTGTGGTTAGTTTCATTATAAGGGATCTTCATGGTTTATTTAAGCACACTCCTATTTTGTACCCTTGGAATTTTTATTGTTGTAGCTATTAATAACAATGTACGATGAATATCTTTGAGATAAATATTTGCACATATCCATTACTGTTTTTTTTTTTTTTTTTTTAGTAAAAATTAACAAACAACACAACACAGGATTGCTCTGTCAAAGGATGAGGCATTTGCAAGCTTTTAATATGAATTGCCAAATTGCCTTCCAGAAGGTTGGAACAATTATTTCCCTGGTAGTGAAAGACCATCTGTGGTAAAAAGACTGAGCCTAGTGTTGGGAGAAATTTTCAGATTCTATGAGGTAGTCTTGAATAGTTATTTGCAAAACTGAAATCTATTTGAAGATTTTATTTGATATTTGAGTTTGAGCCCTTGCCTGGATATTTATAAATATTTGGACTTCCTATCTTTAGTTATGAATAACATGTTTTCCTGTAATATAATTGTTCAATGATCACTAAAATACATTGTCAACTTTAAAGTTTCTGATTATATGTTGTTTTCTACTTTTATAGAGGTAGTGAGAAATTAAACTTACACACTAAAACATATATAGAAACTGTAAATATTAATAATTTAAAGTTGGGACAAATTAAAATGAACAATTAACCATCTTTGAGGCTGCATCTAAAAATTACAGAGGATAACAAAAGTACTGCAAAAACAGAAAAAGTGTCAAGAAAAATTAGAAAATTATCTTTTACTTAGCATCATTAAGGAGAACCTCAGATGCTCCAAGCTATTTTTAAACAGTTGCTTGAAATTTTCAACACTGGGACTGATATACTAACACTGGGTTTCTCACTAATTCCAGCTCTGACTCTTGGCAATATACCCCAGCTTTGATCTGCCTCTAGCTCTTTGGCTTCCACATCAAAATTCTGTTCTCTCTAGCTTTTACTCATTGCTCTCCTTAATGGATTTTGGCTTCTCTTGACATTCTGGGTTTTCTTACTCAGTTAAACCTCAAATAGGCAGATCTTCCTCATGCCCGTGCCCCATCTCATCTACTATGGCAGCTTGTTAGGCTTGCCCTTGGAACTCGTGGCTAGGACAGGTGTTGTCACATCATTCTTGAGTTGGGACAGAAGTGTGAACAAATTCAGTATATATTTGCTTAAATGTTTCAAATAATTATTTAAATAAAACACCACTTATTTATGGTAATTTCCTTTTGGGCAGCAATTTGTGTAATTAAAAAAACACTGTTCCTATCTCTGTGACACTTAAAATTGTTGATTATGATGCAATGTAATTTTGAACTAATTAATGAATATTTTTTTATTTGAATTAATCAATGGGATTATAATGCAGGCACCCTGCGAGCAGGTATACTCATTGCAATGTAGTAGCTATTTTTCTAAATGTGTTAGAATTTCTATTTTTCAGGATATGAGACTAGCCATGGTAATTTTGTGGAATGTGAGTAAATATATTACCTACTCTTGTATTTTTCTCTTTTAAACACATGGAATTGAGCACTGCAGACATACATAATTAAGTACTAAATTGAGTGGCTAATTCAGCAGAGGTTCTAGGAGTTTAAGAAAGGTGGGGTGTTCAACGTGTGTTTGAGGAGTTAGGGAAAGTTTCCCATAGAATATGCACCTTGAAGAATAAATAGTATTTAGGTCAGTGGAAAGGAGAAGGCAGGGTTCAGATGAATGAGAACTTTTTTCAAGGATATATTATTGATTATGCTGTTACATTTGTCCCAATTTTTCCCCTTTGCCCTTTTCTGCCCAATACCACTCTTCCTTCTAGCAATTCCTGGGTCATGTATATAAGTTCTTTGGCTTCTCCCTTCCCTTTACTACTCTTAACATTCCCCCATCAATTTTGTATCTATCAATTATGCTCCTTAATACCTGCTCCTTTCCCCCCATTCTCCCCTTCCCCCTTCCAGCTGATAACCCTCTAGATGATCCCTATCCCAATGATTCTGCTCCTGTTCTAGCTGTTTGCTTCATGTGTTTTTGTTTTGTAGATTCAATTGTTGATAGTTGAGTTTGTTGTCATTTTAATGTTCATAGTTTTGATCTTCTTTTTGTTAAGTTCTGTTAACATTTCATATAATAATGACTTTGCCTTGCCTGGGAAGCACTTTATCTGCTCTTTCATTCTAAATGATAGCTTTGCTAGATAGAGTAATCTTGGTTGTAGGTCCTTGCTCTTCGTCACTTTGAATACTTCTTGCCAGTCCCTTCTTGCTTGAAAAGTTTCTTTTGAGAAACCAGCTGATAGTCTTATAGGAACCCCTTTGTAGGTAGCTCACTTCTTTTCTCTTGCTGCTTTTAAGATTCTCTCTTTATCTTTAATCTTTGGCATTTTAATTACGATGTGTCTTACAGTGGTCTTTTTTGAATTCAACTTGTTTGGGACTCTTGGTGCTTCCTGGATGTGTATGTCTATTTTCTTTGCTAAATTAGGGAAGTTTCGTTTCATTATTTTTTTCAAATAAGTTTTCAATTTCTTGCTCTTTCTCTACTTCTTCTGGCACCCATATGATTTGTACGTTGGCACTTTTGGAGATCTTCCAGAGTCTTCTTAAGACTCTCCTCATTTTTTTGAATTCTTATTTTTTTATTTCTGTTCTGGTTGAATGTTTATTTCTTCCTTATGTTCCAAATTGTTGATTTGAATCCCTTCTTCCTTTTCCTCACTTGTGTTTTCCTGTGGAGTCTTCTTATTTCATATAGTGTAACCTTTATTTCTCCCCTTTTGCTTTTTATGTTTTTTATGCTTTTTATGTTTTGCCATACTCAAAAACATAAGCAATCACCAGTGTTTTGAACTCTGTATCGAATAAGTTGGCTCTCTCCATTTTGTTTAGTTCTTTTTCTTTTTGTTCATTTGGGCCATATTTATTTGTGTTAATCAATTTGGTAGCCTCCCTATGTTTGTTTCTGTGTATTAGGTAGAGCTGCTTTGATTTCCTGTCTTAGTACAGTACCTGTTAAGTTGTATGGGGTGGAGCCTTGGGTAATTGCCAAGGCAGAGCAACCTGCTTCACTGCTTTGTGGCTCTTTGTGGGGGAAGGAGACAGAAAGGGCTGCTGCCTCGTTTCTGGAGGTCTGCCTGGCACTTGCTCCATTTCTAATCACTTCATCCACTTCCTGAATATGTCTGTCACATATTGTTGTCCTGGTGGTGATTCCCAGAGTGTGTGGGTTTTCATGTGTTCTAAGTCCACGTGGGCCCTTCAAACGCACTCTTGAGAAACTGGCAGTTTCTTCCACCATCTAACCCCCACTGGTTTTTACAGCTAGAAGTTATGAGGTTTTATCTTCCTGGTGCTGGAATCTTGGGCTGTACTATCTGCCTTGGGGCTGATCACTTGCTCTCAAGGCATCCCTCGAGATTTTTATCTACCATATGTGAATGTGGCACCGCCTGTTCTGCCACCACCTCTGTGTGCCACACCACATCTTCTTCATCCCTTCCTGCCCATTGGAAGAATGAGGCTTCTTTAAATCCTTGGTTGTCTGATTTACATACAGTTCTATTTTCTGGCAGTTTTGGGTGTTTTTTTTGTTGAGATTAGTTATAATTCTTCTTGTGGTTGCACAAAGAGATAAAACTTTTTGGTCAAATGAAAGAAATACATGAAACATAGCATGACAACGATAAACATTTCAATTAGGCTTTCAAAGTTTTGATATACTTTGTGCTGTGGTAACTGACATGGTCTATTTTTCTTCAGACAGAATTAATGCACTTAACTGATCCACCTGTATTGACATATGTACTTTCAAACTGTATTTTCTAATAATGACCATGGTTTTGTACTACCTAAACCTACTTTATATATTCTTTTTCAACCTTTTTTAATAATGGTTTGTAGTTTTCAGTGTATAGGTCCTTCACATCCTTTCAATTTATTAACAGGTATTTTATTTATTAATTGAAATTGCAAAAGGAATTGATTTTTTCATTGTTTTGTAAAATTTCATTATTAATAATAGGAATACTATGGACTTATGTACATTAATTATTTTATCCTGCATCTTGACTGTATCTGTTTATTGGTTCTAATATTTTTGGTGGAGTCTTTAGCATATGTTATATAAGGTATCATGTTATCTACAAAAATGATCATTTTAGTTCTTTTTTAAAATTTTTTAAAATTAAAAAAAAAATTTTATTGTTGTTGTATTACATCCATCCCCTTTTTGCTCCCCCATGTCCCCCTCCCCACCCACCCATTCCCCCCAAAGTCAATCCCACCTGTTCTCCATGTCCATGGTTCCTTTATACTAGGTTCTTGTCTAAGCTGCTCCCCTTTCTTGCCTCTGCCTCCTCCCTCCCCGCTTCCCCCAACCCCTTTCCCCGTGACTACTGAAGGCCCATTCCTTGTTTTCATATACTTGGTTCTGTTTTGCTTGTTGTTAGTTTTGCTCATTATTGTCCCGTAATGGGTGAGATCATATGATATTTGTCCTTCACTGACTGGCTTATTTCACTAAGCATAATACTCTCCAGTTCCATCCATGTTGTTGCAAAGAGTACAAGTTCCTTCTTTCTTTCTGCTATATAGAATTCCATTGTGTAAATGTA
>PVIW01006917.1:0-80001 GCA_004026585.1 Noctilio leporinus | reverse complement strand
GGGAGTCACAAAATGAGGAGAACCAAGACCAAAGTGTGTTGTCAGAGAACACATAGATGCTCACCTGTTTTCTTCATCATAAAGCATCAGAAATATTTTCAAATGTTAAGCAATTTATTCCCAAACAATTTAAGTTAAGGAGAAAAAAGCTCACTTAAAAATGATCAATGTATCATGAAGTTAATGTGGAACAAAAATGCCATGAGCTATATAATATGCTTTTTAAACTGGTGACATTGTGAATCTAATTGCAAAAAAACTAAATCCATGAACAAAACACTTAACCCTACATTGCTTAAAGAACTTCATAATTAAACCTCTGCCTCCTTCCCCACCTTCTCCTTGAACTTCTGCGATTTATTACCATTCTCTAATAAACCAGATTTTCCTGACTCTAGATGGACACCAGCACTCATACTGCCCCCCCACCTCCAACACACACACACACACATGCATGTGCCTTCTACCTGGGACACTCTTTTCCATCAATTTTCTTGGCTAATTTCATCCCCTCAGAGGGCTTTAAGGTCACTTCCTTCTAGAAGCACTCCCTGATAATCTCTCCACCTCCATCCCTGAAGTTGGAACCAGGTTCCTGTAATGTACCTTTATAGCACTTTGAAATTTCCCTAACATAGCATTCACTAAACTTCATTTATTTGCTTGTCTTCCTTCAAAATTGTAAACTCTTAGGGGAGGGACCATGCCATCTTGATCACAGTTGAGTTCCAAGCCTTGCAGTAGTTCCTGGAACATATCAGGGGGTTCAAGAAATACTTTTTGAATGAACAATTAAAATCTTAAACCATTTTTTTGTTCCTGAATTATTAGTGTTAACCATGTACCTTTCTAATATGACCTAGAGTTAGTTTCAGGGCCTATTTTCTGTAGCCTAAAGAGCTCCTGAGAATATGACTTCCCCTGGATTAAAAGGGGTGATTTATGAGGAGCCCCAGTCTAATGCCCAGGGAGAGGCAGACTGCCTGGGTTTGAATCCCCAACACACAACTTACTAGCTGTGTGATCTTGGACAAGTGACTTAATTTTTATGTATCTTAGTCTCTCTCAAAAGGTTGTTTGTGATTGATTAAAGAGGATTAACACAGTGCCTGGCACATGCGAGCCTAATGAGTGCCATTCCCTTATTTGACAGTAAGCAATTTTCAACCAGTGTGCCTCAAGAATTTTAAAACATGTAATACCTAACAATTTGGCCAGGGGCACTGACCTCTTTTACATTGTTAAATAAAAAAAATGCCAACAGCCAACAGAATAATAGCTATCTGGTGAGAATGAATCAAAATTATATCTATTTTTTTTTTTTTTTTTTCAGATTGGCAAAAACTGTATGAGGTCTATCCCCAAAGTATCAAGCCAATGTCAATATAATTAAAACAGTTTGTGTGGCTGCGATGTCACGTATCAGACAATGAAGAGTGGACTGTAAGGCACGTGTGTAGGTGAAGATAATGCCAGTGACCCGGGTAATTGGGAGTTAGACGCTAGTGATGAGCGTGTGTAGTATGTGAGCAGCCCATTTAGAATGCCTGAGAGAATGGAGCAGTGAATCTGCACCAAGTTTTGTGTGAAGCTGGAACATTCATCCGCAGAAACTGTTCGAATACTTCAGAAGGCTTTTGGGAATGATGACACAAGTGCAGCATGAATAAAGGTGGGGAGGTAAAATGATTCAGAGATGGGCAGGAATCTCATGAAAGTGCTCCATGGTCTGGACAACCAGCAACAAGCAGAACACTGGAAAATGCTGAACATGCTTGGGCGGCAATCAGCAAGGATCGGTAACCGACAGTAGGAAAGCTAGCAGATGAGCTGGGAAGTCTTGTATCTTGTATCTTTTTAAATAAAAGATAGATTTTGTAATTGTAATTGTGCTTTCTTTAGTATATGGCTCAATACTTTGGGGCCACTTTTGGTATGCCACAGAAGTTTGGTAATTAGTTTATGTGAGCCATGAGTTGAAAAAGGTTGAAAATCACTGAGTGAGGGAACGGTTGGAGTGTCTGCCATCCCCAGAAAGGGAGGAAGAAGACTCCATTGGAGACGATGAACTATTCAGTTCTCTTGTAAAGACTAGTGAGGATGCCAGTGAAAGGGTGAAGGGTCAGTCACCTCTCCTGGAGACTGAGTTGGAGGAACTGAGTTCCCTGCAGTCTAAAACAGATACTGAGTACCAAAGAGGGGAAGGGTAGTTGGGGGAATGCAGTGACTTTTCTTTAAATTTTCAGTTTAACATGGAAAGACAACGTGTAAAAGGGAGAAATTCTCAAAAAGATGAACTTCCTTGTTCATCAAACCGCAGGCACATCTGGGGATCAACCCCCGGCGTTCCTCTGCCAGCGTTGGGATTAGAGGACCGTGTGCGCTTGCGCGGGAGAGAGAGCGAACAATGGAGAGCTGTGGGCGCCTTAGCGTGTGCTGTGCTGTGGGTTGGTTTCCCTAATCTCTACCCCAAGCCCCCTCCTCATCAGCCATGGTCTGCCAGTGGGGGACATGGGTCTGACAAATGAGATACAAGAGATATCTATGTTTTTGGGCCTTTGCAAATTGTTTTTGCTTTTCTGATAGAAAAGAGATAGAATGGGCCAGCATCTCTCATTTTGCCCTTCGTTCTGCCCCACCCTCCGTGCCAGACCTCGGAGAGACGCGATGTCTTGAGATGGAACAGCCATTTTGTAGCCATAAGGAAATGAACATGAAAGCAAACACCTTCAAGCTACGGATGGTGGTAGAAATGGTAGCAAAGTCTGGTCCCCAATAGCAACATGGAGCTCCTGCCCCAGCAGGGTAATGCTCCCCTCTGTCCTTGCGATTGTCTGGGACAGGTAAACGCCTTTGTGCTCAGATGAGCGCTGGTTGAGTTTTCTTGCCTTTGAAAGGACTCCTAACTAATCAGTACAGTCGGCAGACCAAAGCTCCAGGCCAGGTGACCCTCAGTTGCAATACTTATCTGCGTATCTTATAAGCACTAGTTTTCTTTCTCTCTTACTAGACCTGAGTCCTGTGAGGGTAGGGATCTGGCCTTATTTTATTTCTCTATCTGCAGCCTACAGTGTACACTCAGTGAATGTTTGATAAATGAGTATTTCATTGGCTGTATTGTGATAATTTAGCTTGCAAATCAGGAACTGGCGCTATGTAGGGATTTCCCCAGGCTATGTAGGGATTTCCCCAGGTTTCTGGTCCAACAGGGGAAAGGCTATGCTTCTCTAAGACAACAGGAGCTTCCAAAGAAATGAAGGCTCATGAACCAGCAAGTGGACTTTGGTGGTTTCCCTTGTTTCTGGATGTATTATGACAAATAAATAAATAAATAAATAAATAAATAAATAAAATAAAGTATGCTAATAAATAGAAAAATTCAGATATTTTTACTGGTAATGAAAACATATGCTTATCTCAGGAACAGAATGAGAAGAAGGAACAACAAAACAGAAAAGGGTGAAATAATTTCTCTCTTCTTACTCCTGAAACAGATCTTTATTTTACCAGAAAAATCTAAGCATTTGTGTTTTAAAGACTCTGGAGCCATGCCTGATTAAGAAATGGCCCCTCAACCTTATCAGCTTCATTCAGGGAAGGTTCAGGCAGGGCCTCAGGCCACAGATGTGCTGACAGAGGTTATTTCTCAGAGAGCTGTCTTTCCCCATCTGCCTTCTCCTCTGCCTGTGGCTGATTTCATTTCCTTCAGCATCATGAGGCTTGTGCCCGGAGCCTTTGTGTTCGCATTTCAGCTGCCCAGTTCTCTGCATAGCTTCTATTTTAAAATGCTTATATAACAACTTTGGGTCTACTGGGGTCTTTTGGCTCTTGAAGATTTTCATCAGATTGGCTTGAATACCCCCTTGGTTCCCCGCCGAGGCTCAGTGCCAGCCTCATGGACATGCTGGCTAGCTGGCTCATTCTTCCTACCCGTGAGCAAGTGGTGCTTTCTACTCCACTATACTTGCACTAATTCCTCATCTTTGCTTGGGCATCAATACAACCATGGGACTCAGGACCTTGTCTTAATTTGTACTTCTGTTGTGAAGAAACCAACTAATGTACAGCACTAAATATGACTTCTTCCTCCTAGGTAACTTATAGAACTTCTTTAGTGCATATGTATATATTAAGCACCCAACCTATGCTTTGCATTGTGATGCCAGGGACGCTTTGATGACCTATCAAGAGGGTGATAGGAAGGTAATTGAACAAGAGAGACTTCAGGACAGCAGCAGACAGGCCCCGGAGAATAGTGGTGCAGGGTGGAAGTAACCTGGTAGAATACCGTAGGGCATGAGAGCCAGAGACAGCCTGGGTACACTATGCAGGCTCATGTTTGTTAAAGATTCTGTGTAGCATTGTTTCTTGTTTCTTGTGCTAATCAACTTAACTGTGTTGCAGACTCACTTAATTTCATGATTTCTTATAAGCTGAATTTCTTTACTATAATATTCCTGTTTAGAAGCTCTAATAAGCAGGTCAAAACTGGAAAACAAACGACTTGCACATGAGTACCTACAAAAATCACTCATGTTGAAGACAAGTTGGTTATTATGGTATGTACTTGTATGTTCCCAGAAAAGAAAAATGCTACCATACCAGAAGAATATAACTTGATTCTCTAACAGTTAAGTAGATACAGGATTAGCCTTAGCCTTTGTATGAATTTTTTTTTTTTAATTTTTACTCAGGAATAAATGACTAGATTTTTTTCCTTCTGCTTCTTGCCAGTTTATATACAACTGTGTGTTGATCACTCCCTTTGGAACCAACATCTTCTGGACTTAATGTGGGTTTTAGGGCCCTCTAGTGGCTTTTGAATTTGCAATACTAAAAAATACTATTAAGCTGAATAAGAGAAAAAAATCACAAACATCCTGTTTTAATTTGCTACATATAAGCTTTAGAAGCTTTAAAGACAGATACTAGAAAACATGTGGTAGCCCACATATATCCTTTCTCATCTTCCAAACTGAAACGTGTTTCTATATTTGCATTCCCATAATAGTTATATATGAAAATAATTTTCTTGCTTGAGAGTATCTCATATTGTGAAGATCTAATATTTTCATATTTAGAATTAGCATGCCCATTAGTGCAACAACATTTTATAAGACCTCTCTTATTTTTTTAAGTAGCTCATTAAATTATGGAAATGATAATGGCCCATGTGAGCTCTTGGAACTAGCAGGACTCCCATCTGGCATGAAATACGATTACTTCATGCTACTCTATCAGCACCATTTACAAAGTTAACATACTTTCCCCCCCAGTCTTAAATAAGCTGTGTTTTGACAAAGGAAGGATGCAATATGTGGAAGAAATTGCATCAAACATTTGTGGAAAATGACAAGACAGATTTTATTTGAGCTACTGCAGTAGAGGAGAGAGATTTCAGCACAGAACTGAGCTCAACTCCAGACACAGCAAGGGCTGCTAGGGAGTTATTGGCAAAGGGTAAGTTGAGGAGATATAGATGGAATTTAATGAGGGACTTGATTAGATATCTAAGATAGGGGGAAAGGAACACAATCAGGTATTGAGGATGGTGGGATTCTCTTCATAAATGTTTGCATTCCTGGCACCCTGCACTAGGGGAAGACCTACAGTTAAAATGGCTTATGAGCCCTGGCTGGTGGCTCAGTGAATAAGGTGCCGGCCTGCAAACCCAAAGGTCGCTGGTTCGATTACCAGCCAGGGCACATAACCAGGTTGCAAGCCAGGTCTCCAGCCAGGTCTTGAGCCAAGTCCATAGCTGGAGGCAGGTGAAAGGCAATCATACATTGATGTTTCTCTCCCTCTCTGCCTCTCTCCCTTCCCCTCTCTCTGAAAATAAATAAAATCTTTAAAAAAATGGCTTATGAGGCCAAGGCCAAGGCTAAGGCACAGTCAAGATGAGCCTGACTCAAGTTAGATCAAGGAGACAGTCTTTATCAAAGATACATATATTTGAAGACTACATTGGAGAGGGTGGGTGAGCATGCAGATCCTGGTTGTGTGGGCTCCAGCTCCATTTCCCTTTGTTCAGAGGAAGGTCGGCCTCTGATTTTAGTGCCCCTGAACCCCCAAGGTCTAGCTTGGTGTTAGGAATTTGCAGGGGTGCAGGATCAGTGGCATGGGGGACAAGGGGTCATTAGGCCCATGTCAAAAGAGGCTGGCAGTAGAATCATAGCATTTGTGTGTGCTTTCAGGGCATTAATGTAGTAAATGTGAACATTTAAAATATACCACAGTTTTGTAACATCATGTTGTCCTCTCTCTGTTTTTTAATATACCAGGAGCCTCAGTGTAATGTGAGTAGCCTGTGCCCCTCAGTCTCAGAGAGACCTTTTGTGGGTGGTTTCTGGATCATCAGTCACGTGGACACCAAAGAACCCGAACAACTGAGTATTAGCCTATTATTCACAATCCTCTTCCTAACCTGTTCATGAAAAAACTAACCATGGGGTGAACTAGAAAGTGTCTGACTTGAGGACTTTGAGCCATTATCATAATGATGGCATTTAGAGTCATATGGCCAGATAAGATCACTTAAGGAGTGAGAACAGGTGCAGAGAGAAGTCCAAGGTGTGAGCTCTGGGATGCTTCAACATTCATAGGTCCGGAAAAGGAGAATCAGTAAAGGCGATGATGAAGATGTAGGGTAAGGAGAACTACTAATGATTGTAGAAAACACCCTTTCCTTCATGGTCCTTCACCAAGGCAGTGACCACTCCTTCAACAGGCACAGATTTCTCCTATACCTATCAGTTCCTTGGTTTCCCTCCTATATGGTAAAGAGAAAGGATATACAGGGAAGTACTATACTTCAGAACACTTACTCCAGTTTTGGGATCTATTTTGTAACCCCTAGTAGGGTTAGAGTTAGTCATAGATGTTGAATTACACATGTATTCATTAATAAATCAATCAGGTTTCCTCCAGTTGCTGTTCAGATGTTACATCAGGGTTCAGTATGTGAAATAGAAACCAGTTTGGATTCTTTAATTAGAAGGAAATTAAATATAGGCAATTAGGCTCTTATAAATTCATTGGAAGGTTATGGGGCTACCGCTGGACTATTGGTTTCCAGGGCTAACCACCACTAACTGCCACTAACCACCAATAACCGTCACTAACCACCATTAACCACCACTAACCACCTCTGTTGCTGTCACAGCTGCTGCCACCACAACTGCTCAAATTCGTGAAGTTGAGAACTACACGTCAGAGTCCAGCTGTCACAGTTACGGTTGAGGGAACTTGCCATCTTGTATGCCACAAAGGTGGGATTCCCTGAAACTCTACTGTCTGTATCTCTATAAGTATATGTCATTAGTGAGAGCTGACTCATATACAAAACTAAGCTCTGCCCTGGCCTGGTGGCTCAGTTGGTTGGAGCATCCTCTGTCACCAAAAGATTGAGGATTTGATTTCTAGTCAGGGCACATACCTAGGTTGCAGGTTGGATCCCTGGTCCAGGCATGTACAATTCCTTGTCTGAGCATGTGTTGGGGAGGCAGTCGGTCAAAGCTTCTCTCTTGCATCCATGTTTCTTTCTCTCCCTTCCTCTCTCTCTAAAAAAAGCAATGAAAATATGTCTTTGGATGAGGACGAAAATGATTTTTGAAAATAAGTAAATAAAACTAAATTCTGCTCTGGCTGGTATGGCTCAGTAGATTGAGCACTGGCCTGTGAATCCAAAGATCATCAGTTGGATTCCTAGTCAGGGCACATGCCTGGTTTTCAGGCTGGGTCTCCAACTGGGGGCATGAGAGAGGCAACCAGTGTATCTCTTGCACATCTATGTTTCTCTTCCTCTCTTTCTCCCTCCTTTCCACCTCTCTAAACATAAATAAATAAAATCTTAAAAAAAAAAAAAAAAACAACCAACAAAACTAAGCTCCAAGTGGTTCTGAAAATTGTAGTTCTTAGACTTCTACCTTTTAAAATTCAGAGGGTATGCAAAGAAGGGAGGCTAGGTTCCAAATAAGACTAGCTAATGTCCAGCCCAAATGTATTCAAAATGATGCAAATCTTGTAAAAGGTTATAAGGCTTCATTTTCTAAGAATTGCAACTTCTATAGTACTTCATAAATATTTATATTTTTGGTATCCTATAATAGAGAAAGGCCTGTGCTTCTTACCAGTTCGATACTTTTTGTTTTTATTCTCTTCTTGGCTTCCAAAGAATTCCTATGTCTTTATCATTTATAATGTATTTAAAAAAAATTTTATCGTTGTTGTATTACATCTATCCCCTTTTTGCTCCCCTCTGTCCTCCTCCTCACCCACATAATGTATTTTTTTAAATCCTCACCCAAGCCCTGGCTGGTGGCTCAGTGGATAGGTGCTGGCTTGCAAACCCAAAGGTCACTGGGTCAATTCCCAGTCAGGGTACATAACCAGGTCTCCAGCCAGGTCTCTAGCCAGGTCCATAGCTGGAGGCAGGTGAAAGGCAACCATACATTGATGTCTCTCTCCCTCTCTGTCTCTCTCTTTTCCCCTCTTTCTGAAAATAATAAATAAAATCTTTTTAAAAATCCTCACCCAAGGACGTATTTTTCATTGCTGCTGCTGCTTCTGCTTCTTCTTCTTCTTCTTCTTCTTCGTCTTCGTCTTCGTCTTCTTCTTCTTTTTTGAGAGGGAGGGAGAGACAGAGGGAGAGAGACATCCATCAATGGGAGGGAGAAACATTGATGAGTTGCTTCTCAAACATACCGTAAGTAAGGACTGAACCTACAACCTGGGTACATGCCCTAACCAGGAATCAAAACCATAACCTTTTAATCTACGGGACTATGGAATGATGCTCCAACCAACTAAGCCACACTAGTCAGGGAAGTTATAATATCTCTTACTTATCATTCTATTAATGTACTTTAAGTAAAAATACTTTGGACAATTTATATCTAAGTGCTTCTAAACTAAGCTATGGTATTGGTGTATGCAACCTCTTTTCCATGGCCTTCTACTTGCACAAGCATATCATTAATCAATTGATCAGCTGCCCAAAATATCAAACATGAAAATGGTTACTGAGGGGAAGGCTCACGATGTGCCACAATCTAGCCTAAGACTACAGATTGACCTTGCACACTGTTTCTAGGTTGCTCTCTCTTACTTCTCATTTAATTACAGATTAATCTTATTCCATCACTGCCAACCCATGAGGTGTCTAAGCTCAATAGTTTATAGAGTAATAGGTAATGCTTAGTTTAAAAAAAAAAATGTCTTTTGATATTTCCTTTTTGTTATTTTTGTATGTTCAGCCTTTTAAGGAAATTAGAGAAAGAATACCAAAAAATAAACTAACCGAAAGCCACAACTGCCAAGGAAAATAAAACTAAAAATATTATTTCTGTTGTAAAAATACCTTACAGTGTATTTTTGTCATGTAATAGACTTGACAAATGAGGAGAGTTGTAAGGTGCATCTAGAAATACACATCATGGCCAGGACTCCTTGACCAGTCATAGTATCTTCCCCGTTGAAACAAAGCAATCCAAATAATGATATTTTTCTTTGTGAATACTATAAGGCTGCTTATACATCTATGAATACAGTAAGACTCTGCATTATGGCATTTTAAGAATGGGATTTAAAAACAGGAATTGCTTACTATTTGGTTGTCTGCCTCCTGAAGTAAGTAGGGACTGTGTCTTCCTCTCTAAGGGGAGTACATCTAAGAAGGAGTATATCTACCTCAAAACTAGAGATAGCCAGAAATTCCAGAAAATCAAGCTGCATGGAAAGCCAACAAACAAAGATATAAAGAAGAAATTCTCATCCAGACAGGTAGGAGGGGTGGAGCCTGGACAGAGAGGACCTGTTTTGGCACCACTATGGCTGCAGAGGGACAGCGGCTGAGGTTGGCTGGCAGAAAGCACAGTCATACATTTAAAAAAGCAGGAACACCTGGGGAGTGCTCCTGGCACCAGATTAGACTGCGGGGCTCATGGTTCCAGGTGAAAATAAAGCCTCATTGCTTCTGACTGTGAAAACTAGTGGGGGTGGGGGCAGAGGAAGAAACTGCCAGTCTCTCAGCAAGAGTCCATTTGTTAGAGGGACCTCAGGGTCCTAGAATGTCTGCAGACACACCCACTCTGTGAACTATGACCAGGGCAACAGCTAGAAAGTCACCAGTCCTATACTGGAAGTGAGAGAAGTGCCTGTGAAAGGGGCAAGTGCTGAGCAAGCAGCATTGTTCCCTCTCAGACCCCTACTCCCCATACAACACCACAACGTGGTGAAACAGGTAATTCCACACTGATAAATACCTAAGACTCTGCCCCTTACAACATAACAGGTACAACAGCTCTACCTAAGACACAGAGGCAAACACAGGAGCCTGTTAAATTGGGGAGACAAAGAAGTATGGCCCTAGACAGGAAACAGATCAAGGTTTCAGTGGGAGAACTAAGTGATGAGGAGATAGCCAAAGCAACACACAGTTCAAAACACTGGTGATAAAGATGCTCATAGACTTGACAGATATGCTTGAGTATGGCAAATGCATACGGGAAGAAGTGAAGGCTAGGCTAAGTGAAACAAAGGAAAATCCACACAAAATCAATGGTGAAAGGAAAGAAATCAAGGTTCAAATCAATGATTTGGAACATAAGGAAGAAATAAATAGTCAACTAGTACAGAATGAGGAAATAAGAATTGAAAAAAAAAAAATAATAAGGAGAGGCTTAAGAACCTCTAAGATGACTTTAAACATGCCATCATCCAAATCATAGAAATTCCAGAAGAAGAGGAAGAGCAAGAAGTTGAAAACTTATGTGAAAAATAATGAAGAAAAACTTCCCAAAGTTGGCAAATGAAATAGACATACAAGTCCAGGAAGCCCAGAGAGTCCCCAAAAAGCTAGACCCAAAGAGGGCCACACCAAAATACATCATAATCAAAATGCCAAAGTTTAAAGATAAAGACAGAATCTTAAGAGCAGCAAGAGAACCCCTACCTAAGAAGGGGTTCCTTTAAGACTATCAACAATTTTTCAAAATAAACTTTATAGGCAAGAAGGGACTGCAAGAAGTATTCAAAGTGATGAAAAGCAAGGACTGACAGCCAAGGTTACTCTATCCAGCAAAGCTATCATTTAGAATGGAAAGGCAGGTAAAGTGCTTCCCAGACAAGGTAAAACTAAAGGAGTTCATCATCTCTAAGCCATTATTATATGAAATATTAAAGGGACTTACTTAAGGAAAAGAAGATAAAAACTATGAACATTAAAATGACAACTCACAACTATCAACAACAGAATCTAAATAAAAATAAACAAGCAAAAAGTGAAACAAACAGCCAGAATAGGGTCAGAATCATAGGTATGGAGATCATTGGGAGGGTTAACAGCTGGGAGGGAGAAGGGAGAAAAGTGGGGAAATGGTGCAGGGATTAGGAAATGCAATTGGTGGGTACAAGACAGACAGGGGGAAGTTAAGAATAGTAGAGGAAAAGGTGGAATCAGGGAACCTGTATGAATGACCCATGGACATGAACTAAAGGGAGTGGGATTGCAGGAGGGAAGGAGGGTCCTGGGTAGAGGGGAACAAAGGGAAAAGAAATTGGGACAACTGTAACAGCATCATCAATAGAACATACTTAAAAATAAATAAGTAAATAAAAATACTGCTTTTAGAAAAGTGATTAACAAAATGAGGAATGTCATGTTTTTCTTTCTTATTCATTCTTTTAGAGACAACTAATAGACTGAGGCAATAGAAGTACTAGTTGGTAAAAAAAATTTTTTTTTGTTTTGTTTCCCTAGTGGTTACTACTTTACATGCTTTCTTTATTCTTGCTCATAAAATCTAAATGAATCAAAGGATTAAAATCATACATTTTCATTGTCCAATTTTTCCAAATTTTATTTATGTCCTTTTCCTCATATCTTTGTTTTAACCCTGCAAAGAGCAGTAGCAATGGGAACAATGAATCACTGTGTAGCAACATCAGTGCAGCCCATCATCCACCACAATAAACAGCTGTGGCCAGTGTACAGGTTGTGGTGCTGGGGCTGGCTGTGTTTCCAGCTCACAGAAGCTGATTTTGCACATCTCTTCCCACCTCCTCATTCAGTGATCTCACCTTAGTATCTTGAAATGGCCATGTTGGGCTACTCCCATCACATAAATCAGCCAATGCAACAAATCAGGGCTCCCCACCCCTCAATGAGCTGGTTTACCAGTACATCATAAATTAAATAACAGAAATACTCAAGTAAGATTGATCTGAAGTGATATCAAATGGTGGGAGAGAGGGAAAGAAGAGCTTTGACTATTGAATAAGTGAAATGGTATTTAATTCCACATCAGTTCATTACGTTGGTTGACCCATATGAAGCATCTGATCTTTAACAATTTTTGACCTATACAAATGGCAATTTCACATGGTTCAGTCTAATAATACATACAAGGTTGCAGGTAACAGAAAACTCAGCAAGTAAAGGTTTTCTCACATGAGAATCCAAAGTAGCCATGGGATAATATAATTATTTAAGATACTGCGAGAGACTAAGGATCCTTCTGTATTTCTGCCCTGCCACCCTTAGAAAGTTGATTTTTGTCCTTTTGTTTATCATCTCATGGTTATACATGTCTGCTGTGCTCCCCAGGCACCAAGCCTGTGTCCCAGGAAGAAGCACTGGGAAAGAGAGAAGGCTTTGCCCACCAAGTTTATTTATTTAATCAGAAAGGCAAAAGTTTTCCCTAAAGCCCCACCCCCAAATTTCCACTTATCGCTCATTGGCCAAAACTTGTCACATGGTCACCCCAGGTGAAGGAGAATGAGATTACTAGGAGAGCATAGGCCAACCAGGGTTCATCCCTGGCACTGTGGGGGTTATTTGCTCTGAGAGGAAGAGGGCTCAGCTGTCATCTGAGCACACTGAAGTTCCATTGGTTGGGTAAAGCAGGGAGGGGGTGGCTCTAGGGAAGACAGCAAATGGTATCTGTCACAATTCCCTTCTGGTTATTAATTCAGGCAACTTCAGCTTTTAAATAAACTCGGACAAGACTTCTCCATCGCTGGGTGTAAATGTATAAAGTGTTAATGAGTTATATATAATCTTTTGCACTGGTTGCTTAGCATTGTGCCTAATTAGCATGCAGCTCAAGAACTATTCAGTACATATGAATCAGTTTTGCATGTTTATATGATCATAGTATTAAAATGCATTCTTGAAAGCTCAGCCTTCAGACTTTGGTCTACATGTGGCACAGTGGTCTGTAAACAGCTTCAAACTTTGTGCTTTAAACAAAAAGAATATTAAGGGGGCTCCAGAATTAAGATAAACGTTAGTGTCCTAGCACTGTGGCCTAACAGGTAGTTGAAAGAAGATCATGATATAAGATGACAGATGTTATAATATAAATCTTTCTGAATAAAAAGCCTAATGCTAGTCATTTTGAGGAAGTCAGAAAAGAGTACTTCTGTAGTGATGATCATATCCTTTAAAAATTCTTATGTTACATTGACCTGCCTTGCTATTTAGGAGTCAAATGATTGGTAGCCTTGCTTCTGCAATAATGGCAGGTTGGCCACCATGTAACCCCAAGTAATATTCCAGTCCAAGTTTTAACTACTGTTTATGCCTTGCTGTCCCATTGATTTGTTTATGGCAACTAGGAGAGTACATGGCTGCTGGGTGTTTGGCTGGGCTTTGTTGAGAAGTGTGGACAATGCAGGATTTCATAACATGGTTATAAAACACTTTGTCACATTTATGAGCACAAGGCCCAGAATCCAACACACTTAGGTTCCATGCAGATGAGGCTGTTTACTGGCAACGTGACCTGGAACAAGTTACTCAATGACTCAAGCCTCTGTTTCTTTGTACAATGATACTTTGTCAAATCGCTGGATGAAATGAAACAAAGCAAGTAAAACACTTAGTATAGTATATTAACAATTTGATAAGTGGACGTTGTTATTCTTGTATTTCTTGTATTTTGATTCAACAAAAATTCTTCAGAAATGATTATATTCATAAATGTCTCCTTAATAATAATAAATATGTTTTATTGTGATAACTATTTCCAAGGGCCAATATGCAATAACTAATTCTTATACAGTACTTTGTTCTGATATTATCTGTATATGTTTAGAGAATATGATTTTGCTTTATGTTCTTTTAGCTTTCATAGTAAAACTGCTCATTTTCTCAAAACTTACCTTGAAAAATATGTGGCAATTAAAAGAATCTCTTCTATCACTTTGAGATTGTTGATAAATAAAGCATCTGAAGGCATTTCTATAACAAAAATATATAAACCGTGATCATTACCTCTTGATCTTTATTTAATATTCATTTGGATTAAGGCACTATGTTAGATCGTGTGGTTATAATTCGACAAAGGATCAATTGAAATAGTGGGCTTTGCCACCACTCACTCACATTGACTCCTATAGGTTTGGTCCTTTATAGTCATAGAATCTAACCAAAAATTTAAATATACATTAAAAAATATTCAAGTATACACCTACTGGACTCTAAAGTATATAACAAGAGGGAAATTAAAGCTAACTTAAGTTTAGGATTAAGTTTATTTTATTAGCATTCTGTTTTTTGATAAACTGCCAATGTACATGTGGTTTGTGTATTGTGATCCACTTAGTTAACATATTCAATTGTTCTGAAAACACCATTTCTTAATTATATTGACTAAATAAGAACTTACACATGATCTGCTGTAAATTTTTGGTTGACTCAACATTTTGCCATTGGCTATTTTATATAACAGTTTTATCCCTCCATTTTACCAAATAGACTCTCATCAGACCTTTCCATGTGCATTTAAGGCATCTTCTACCTCCACTAGATGGCGCAGAAATAGCAGGGATGGCTCTCTAGTACCAGAGAGGGAAAAACAATTTTTAAATCTATGGTTGAAAAAATGATAGGGAGCCCTGGCTGGTGGCTCAGTGGATATGTGCCGAGCTGTGAATCAAAGGTTGCTGGTTTGATTCCCAGCCAGGACACATAACCAGGTTGCAAGCCAGGTCTCCATCCAGGTCTTGAGCCAAGTCCATAGCTCGAGGCAGGTGAAAGGCAACCATACATTGATGTTTCTCTCTCTTTCTTCCTCCCTCCCTGCCTTTCTCTCTAAAAATAATAAATAAAATCTTAAAAAGAAATGATATGGGTATAACTAGATTCTATGGATAACTTGATATACTATTGGGTGAATGTGAACATAAAATGTTGACTGTTAATATAAATTTCTATACAATAAATTCATTTTTCCCATTGACTTCTATTATGAAATCAAATCAAATCTAGTATGAAATCTATTATGAAAACAAAGGTGTTTCTCTGAATAATGAAAGGTAATGTGGGAGCTATAAATTATCATGCAGTAAAGCAACATCTGTTATATTGACAAGTTTAAAGGGAAGTTCAATTTTAAGTTTTTTAAATAAAGGTATAAAATGTCAAAAATTTGATTGCTATATAGTTAAGATTAGTTTAATGTTTGACACCACATATAGTCTAGGAAAATAAATGGCATTTTAACTGCACCAAATGCATGGGGCTAAAATTTCCATTCATAGTTCCTTTGAGACTCTCGGAGTAGTTCCTGATATTTACTGGATGCTGATGAGTTTAGAAATCCCTAATCTGGGCCAAAAGAAAGGAAGAGAACCAAACCCCTCAGAGCAGCCTTTCGGTGGGGCAGCAAATGAACAAATGCAGCAGCAGCTCCTGCAAGAAGTTACTGGAACAACAGGGAAGCACACTGATCAAAAGTAACAGCTGGGAGGATGCGAGACTTCTATGATAAGAGTCCTTGGTGAGGCAATGATCCATTTCGTTTTTGTTTTTGTTAATTCTGAAGGTATGCCTGAATGAAAACTAGGTTCATTTTCTAATGAAGTAAGCATTTCTCTGAAGCTACAGTATTTGACTTAAACATCATTTTTACCAAGGAACTCATCATTGTTGTCAAAGTAATTCTTCTTCAAGGTCTGATTTACAGCTGTCTTGTAAATCAAAATAAAAATTCATAATGATGGGGTCATAGTCCCCCTACTACCCGGCTCTCTGTTCTAGCTTCATTATTCTCATCAGTCATGGCGCTCCAATTCATATCCTAGGCAGGCAAGTCTAGATTTCTGCCCACAGCTGGGTCTCCTCTCTGCCCTTCTGCTTTACTGTGGCAAAGATGGTGAGCTCTCTTTCTATAGTCCTGGTCTGTTGCTGAGAAGCCCTGTCTGGGCAGGGACCACACTTCCCAGCCCCAGCCTGCCTGTGTCCCAGTGGGACGTTGTGACTAGTTCTTGCTGGTGGGATAGGATCAGGAATGATGTGTGCCACTTCTAGGCCAACATGATTTAACTGGCAGTGACTTCCCTGTGCTTTCTTTCTCCCCATCTGCCCAGTGGACATTAACAAACAAAATGATATTGGAATCCACAGGTGGAAGGTGCTGCACACCCCATCGGCTTAGGGCTGTATGTGTGCAGCAGGGCCTGCGTTCCCACTGGCACCTGCCTTTCCAACCAGGAAGGCCTGGGATTTTACATGATTGAGAAATAAGCTTCTACTGGGCTAAGTCATCATAGTTTTTTAAGAAACACTGTGTAACTTTATTTAACTAATTTATTTGGAAAACTTCTCTTCTTTAATGCTTTTTCCAATATAGCAGGAGACAGAGGATGTTTATTGAGTACCTCCCATGTGCTAAGGACTATGTACTGAAAACATCTTCATATTGATTTATGCATGGTGTCAGTTTTTAATCTTCCTGACCCCAGGAGCTAGATATTATTATATTATTGGTACAGCCTTGACATATGCTATTGGGTAATGCTGTTTAAGTATAGACAGTCTCTGACTTGTGAACATTTTACATTAGAAGGTCCAGCTGGGGGCTTAACTTGCTACTGAGATCAGGATTGAATAAGCCAAAGATTGATAAGAAAAATATGGAAAACAGCCACCTGGTATTCTAAAGCATGTAAGTGTGGCTGTAGTCAGACACAGGCTGGGGCTAAATAAGGAGATAATAGAGAAGGATTGAATTGATATAGGGTAGGCTCCAGGTCCAGAATTGATACTGAATGCCAAGCTAAGAAATTTGGTCTTTGGTCTATTGGCAATTGGTGGGAGAGGTGTTATTAAATCTTTTGTGCAACCCAGTGACATAAATCAGTCTCTATGGAGATTTATTTAGCAATAATGTATAGCCAGCTTACACATGAACTTTTATAGAAGCATTTTGTTGTTGTGATGGGTTTGTCCTGTGCATTGTAGGATGTTTAGAAGCATCTTTGGTATCTACCAACTAAATAAAGTAGCAACTCCCAACTCCCTCAAATTGTGACAACCAAAACTATCTCCAGACATTGCCAAGTATCCCATGGGGAGCAAACTCAGTGAAGGTTGAGGCCCCAAGTTCACCAAGTGAAACTTGTTTTTAATTATTTTTAAGACACACCACTGCCACATCCTCTTATATGAGGAGAAGAGAAGCTCCTGTCCTTGGGTTCTATCTTCATCCCCACCCTTGTTTTCATCAGAAGGCTCAGGTAGACGTGGTCATACCCCTCCCATAACACAAGAGGTCTTAGGACTACAGGTATAGGGCCACCTGCAGCCCATGCTTTCCCTTTACATATTCTAGGTACCCATGACACTGGAATTCTTTGCTAAAAGAGCCTCATCTTCTAAAGGGGGTGCATGAGGGTGGGTGTTGGTTGAGTGTGGGCATGTATACTGTTGTATCTGAGGGCCTATGACTGAGGCCTCTTATGACACTGGGCAGATGAAGAAGGGGCATGGCTCCTTAAATTTCCAGTAAGGAACTTGAAAAAGCCTGAGACTTAAAAATTTGAGTCTGACCTCCCAGTCTTGGGCCCCTTTGAGAAACATAGCAAGATAATGCCAGAGATAATGGGAATGAGTAGGGACTCCTTATGGCCCGAAGTTAGTGTGCTTAGTTGTACAAGGTGGGTGAGGAGAAACCTGGCCCATGCAGGACACAGTGAGTCTTGCCTCAGAGTTGCAACTTGCATTTCATAATCCAGTTTCCTTAATGTGTTTTGGAGGAAGAGTTTGGGACTCTAAAATCCAATGTGTCTAGGTTATAACCTGATTCTGTCCATAGCATCTATGGGGCAGCTGAGCAAGGCCAGGAAGGATTAGAATGCTTTCACCAGGCTGAGGAGGGGGAATGGCATCCAGGGAGTGTGTGAAAAGGCCTGTACATGCTTAAGCGTTTAGAAGTTGTCTGGGGAATGGAAAGACTAAGGGTGTGATGGGAGCGCAGTGTGTTTGGGGGAAAAGGGCAAAGTTTGAGTCTGCAAGGACCCTGACCTTATGCAAGGTCCCTTAAGCCACTCAAAGAGCTGAGACCTACTGTGGAAACACAGAGCTCTGGGGCTGCTAAGCAGAGCAGAGTACCTGGTATAGCTCTGGATGGGAATGGAGAGACAGTAGAGGCTGGGAGATGTCTTAAAAATTTGACGAGAGATGCTGAGCTGAACAGAAACATTGAGGCTAGGAGTAAAAAGGAAGGAAAGGAGAAATTTTGTGAAGGCAGAATGGCTCATAAGAATGACAACTATTACTATAACCCCCAGCACACAGCGACACAGATCCATGCTTTTGGTTTTTGAGATTTTTGACATAAAGATTTTTGTTTTGATGTGTGGTCATATAATATTACATTTTAAAATAGGATTTAGCCCTGGCTGGTAGCACAGTGGTTAAGGCGCCAGCCTGCGAACCTAAAGGTCGCAGGTTCGATTCCCCAGCCAGGGCACATAACAAGGTTGCAAACCAGGTCTCCAGTCAGGTCTGTGGCTGGAGGCAGGTGAAAAGCAATCATACATTGATGTCTCTCTCCCTCTCTGCTTCTCTCTCTTCCCCTTTTTCTAAAAATAATGAAATAAAATCTTTAAAAAAAAAATAGGATTTAAAATTTTTGCTTTTCTCTTTCTTTTCAGACTCTTTTGTAGACCTTTGTACCTCCATATGTTTTAAATGTTTGCATTTCACTCCTGTGTTAATGTACATGTACCAGGTCTGTCCCAAAAGTATCAGCCGCACGAATGGTTTTAATTATATTGACATTAGCTCGATGCTTTCAAGACAGACCTTGTATATATGTGCATGTGTTTATTTTTTAACTAGGTATTAAACTGATTTCTCTCCATAAATACAATTCCAAAAGTAGAAACTTCAGCACCTGAAAGCTGTGTAATTTTGTTAACCACTATCACCTCAATAAATTTAATAAAGACAGAAAAGAGAGAAAGAAATTTCAGGCTGACTGAAAACCAGAGTTTATATATGGAAACAATTGGGGTTTGGGGTGTTTCTGAAATCACTCAGCATTGGTGACTCCCAGTGCTGGTAACCCAGGGCCCTTCTGCATGTCACTGTCCCTGCCCACTCATGCATTCAACTGACATATAGAAATGAGGATCTAAGGATTATAATAATTCAACTTAAATCAAGAGAGCAGGTTCCTTTGGGCTTTAGTTTTTGGTTCAAATCATCTGAACTGAACCTTAATTTGAGTCTATATACAACAGTTTTCACGTATCTCCAAAAGAAGGTGACTTGGAAAATTTTGGCAGGCAATTATATTTACATTAACTTTTTGTTGCAGCATCAACAGGAGTGAGGTGTCTCTCCATTATTAGCATTCATCTCCACATCTGGAAAATTCCATCACTTCCAACAAGTTTTCAGCCTGTCTCCTTTGGGTCCAATGACTGTAAAATGCCAGTTTGAAAATTGCAAACGATGGGCTCACAAGCCTTGGATGCATTTCAAGTGGTTTCGTGGGCTTATTGGGCCTCCATCTGGACAAAGGAAGAAATGTGGGAAATGCAGCAGTTACTTTAAAAGGCATCCTTGTTCAACACTGAGGCGTCTCTGTGCAGAGTGCTGTGATGTATTATTACTTCAAAGTTCATAGATCCAGGCATCTCGAGTCAGAAGAGGCCTTGCAGTGTCATTTAAGCTTTCTCCTATTTTATGAGAGATATATTTAAATCAAATGTATTCTTTTTTTTTAAAAACATTTATTGTGTGCCAAGTAGGGAGTAGTGTGATGTGAAGGGAATAAAGCTCTTTTATCCTGAGTTCTGGCTGGGTGGGCGGGCTCAGCAAAGCCTGGAAAGGTAGGAGGTGAAGTAGGAGGTATTTGTTTAGATCGGATCTGGGTGGCTATGCTATCAGACCATGTGAGGCTGAGGGAATGATATGCAGAAATGTGTGGAGTTGGGAAAGCAAAGCTGGTCAGTAAGACATCAGTTGTATCAGTTTGACCCAACAGAGAGTTCATGTAAAGAGAAATAAGAGATCAGGCCAGGGAGACTCCTTGCCACCATGAATTGACCAGTCATTGGACTATTCTGAAAGCAATGATCAATATCAAAGGTTTTTGAGCAGGGGAATAAACAATAAATCCATCCAGTGATCAGGGAATTTACTCCAGGAAAAAGATAAGTTCTGATTTAAGAAAAACATTGAGTCTGATATTCTAATTAAAGAAATCTATAGTAATGACTTCATTTCTGCCTAATGAGTCATGCTTCTTAAAAACTAATTTCTAGGAAACAAAAGTCCTGTTCCTGCCATGTATAGAAATGGGGAGAAGTAGTAGGACTGGGGAGTACTCACCAAAACTCAGAACAACATATCTTTTCAGGATAGTGCTAAAAAAGAATATAAGCTAGTTGGGGTTGTCTTCGTCTATTCTGGCTGCCATAACAACATACCACAGGTTTAAACAACAGAAATTTCTTTTAGTTCTGGTGACTAGGAAGTCCAAGATTAAGGTGCTAGCCAATTCTCTGTCTGGTGAAGTTCCTCTTCCCTAGCTTGTAGGTGGCTACCTTCTTTTTATTATTTAAAAAAAATTAAAAATTTTTTAATTCGTAGGGAGAGAGAGAGAGAGAGAGACAGAGCGAGAAAGAGAGAGAGAGAGCTCTTTTTATAAAGCTATAGTCTTATTTGATTAAGGATTAAGGGCTCCACTATTACGATCTCATTGAACTTTAGTTACTTCCTTCAGATATAGTCACATTGGGGGTTAGGACTTCAACGTATGGATTTTTGGCAGAGGATGTGGAACACCATTCAGTTCATTACAGGGGATTAGGTGCAGCCATTGAATCAACTGAACATTGGAGGTTTTTCATCTGCTCAGGATTTGAGAATCTATGTGAAAGTTGCAAAATCATCATTGTAGCAGGTAAGAAGGGAATTATTTTCTATTGCATCCTCTCACTATTTTGTAGAACTTCTCCACAATCTTAAACTGATAAAGATTATTCTTTTTACATATTAAAATTATGCAAATCATAACACAGGTTTAATGAGTTACTTTCAGATGGCTGTATTATACTTATATGGAATGAAATAGGTTGCCCCACCTATCTTTTGCTGTAATAGTTTTTATTTACTTGGTCATGGGCCATGTGCTGAGGTTTTACATATGTCATCTCCGGAGTCTTCACAAAGTCTTCACAATCTTTACTATGGTGTAAAGATCTCCATTCCACAGATGAGACCACTGAAGTCTGGAGATTTAGGTACTAATACAAGATAGAGCCAGATTTCAAACTCTGGCTTTGATAATTCTCAAACCCAGAAATTTTCCTGCACCAGCTTGCCATTCTTAATCTTATATTCTTATTTCTCAGCATTGATGATGTAACAGATAAAAAAAGAGGCATTTTCAAAAATCAGGATCTTGAAAGGATGGGAATGACAACCCTCAAAATTGCCCAATTTAAAAAAGAAAAACCCAATGTAGTTTTCATCTCCTACCACAAAACGAAAACATGCACACAGACCAGGTCCATGGAATCAGAGTCTCTAAGGATGGGGTAAAGGGATCTGTATTTATAGTTACCTATGTGGTTCTAGTGATGGGACAAATTTGGGACTGTAGTGGGTAAATGGTAACCTCCCAAAGTTAGGTCCACATCCTAGTCTCCAGAAATTGTGAATGTGACTTCATTTGGAATGAGTCTTTGCATATGTAGTTAGGTTAAAGATCTTTAGATTAAATTATTCTGGATCATCTAGGTGGGCCCTAAATCCAATGATATGTGTTCTTTTCAAATGATACAGAGAAGGAGAGAAGGCCACATGAAGATGGAGGCAGAGAATAGTTACAAAGTTTAAGTCAGGGAATGCCTGGAGCTACCAGAAGCTGGGAGAAGCAAGGAACGACCCTCCTCTAGAGCCTTTGAGGGGAGTGCAGCCAGGCCAACACCTGATTTCTGACATCAGGCCTCTAGAGCTATGGAAGAATAAATTCTGTTGTTTAAGCCACCCAGTTTGTAGTAATTGGTTATAGTATCTCTGGAAAACTAATACAACGACATACTGATTTAGGTGACATAAAGTAGCAAAAGTAATTAAGGCAGGATTAAAAATGAGAGTGACAGAAAAAATGATTGGAAATAATATAGGACTCAGAAATGGTCATAATTTAATAGGCTATTTTAAGTTTAGTGTTCCACCATTCAAAGCTGCATCTATATACATCCTAAACCATTTCACAATTATTGAGCAGGGTTTTGTAAATTGTTTGTAGATAAACTGGGAAAGGTCATTCAAGTCTATGTAGTTAAACCCATTGTGCATTGTAATTAAAATTTAATGCTTTCATAGGAAAGGAGAGGTGAGCTTAATATAATAAAATGGCAAAAATAGACAATGACCTAGTGAATATGTACACACTGAGAGGGCGGGAAGGAAACCAGTTAACTCTTGTTTTGTGCCTCTGGAGGGACAAATGCCATTTCCTTTTATACTTCAGGAAATGCAGTTCCCAGTGATGAGGGCTTTTCCACTCTTTGGCAAACAATACAAGACAACAACAATTCTGTAGTAACATGATTAAAAACAACAAGCAGAAGATAATTAGCCATGGCCTTCTTGGGTAGCAAGCCAATAATTTCCCCCCCTTTATTGTGTTTTAAAATATTATATTATCTTTTCAAGGAGTCAGAGCTGGATATTTGGAAATTTATTAACTTGATTTTCCCAAATTTGTATTTCTAGCCCCAGCATCTGCCATAAATTCCAAAAAGAACACTCCAAAACTCACTTGACCTCTCCTCTTGGGTGAATAGCAAAACAAACAAACAAACAAACACACAAAAACCCTTTTGATTTCCTCCCCCAATCTTATTTCTTCCTCAATGTTCCTCATCTCAGTTAGTGGTAACACCATTCGTCCAATCGTTCAAGTCAGAAATTATGAAGCCATTCTCTTATTATTATTATTTTTTTCTTTTTGGCAACTACGTTACCTCACATCTGTATCAAATAACATCTGCCCAATCTTCCAAAAACATCCTTATTTCCATCAGTTCTCTCCTCCTCAACCTGCTCCATCATCATTTCCCTAGATCACTGCAACAGCCTTTTAACTGGTCTCCCTGCTTCTACTCTGCCCACCCCCAAAGTTTATTTTCTACCCAGTAACCAGAGTTTAAAAATATAAATTAGGTTATAGTTAATGATATCTTTCCTACTTAAACCTTGCAATGACTCTGGTTTATTTAGCATATAAGTAATTGTTAAAATTGAGACCCAAATTAACGGCAGCTTCAACAAGAATGGAAGGGTGGTAAATGATACCTCCATAGCTCAGCGATCCAGGCTACTCATTATCTTATCCTCCTACTATGCACTACAGTGTGTTGCCTTTATCTATCTGGTCCAAGATGGGTCAATGCTAGCACATCTGCTTTCAGGCCAGTAAGACATGGAAAAGAGGAGGGCATGCTCCTTTTTGTAAGGATGCAAACTTGAAAATGTGCATATCACTTCCGCTCACATCTGCTGGCCAGAAATGAGTTGCATTACCACCCTTACCTGCAAGAGAAGCTTAGAAATATTATCTTTATGCTATCTAGTCATATGCTGAGTTGGAAATAAGGGGTTCTAGTACAATAGCAAAAAAGGGAAAATGGATATTCTGGGGTGTTACGGTAGACTAGGTTATGATAAGACATAGACTGAAATATGTTGTGGCTTAACAAGATGGAAGTTAATTTTTTCTCACATGAGAGTTCTGGGTGAGTGAACTGATTGTTGGCCCAGACTTTTCTCAATGTGGTTATTAGGGTTCCAGGTGATGGAGGCTCTGTCATCTTCAACATCTGGATCTAAAGGTTGCCATCAACATTTCTGTCCCAGAGAGTGAGAAATGAGAAATGGTACAGGATACATGTGTGGATGATAAGTATTGGCTAGTTCTAGAAATGGTGCACATCACTTCCACTCCTGCTCTACTGGCTAATTCTCATTCATATGACCATCTAAGAGCAGTATATATCATGAAATTTGGTCAGGGAATATCCTTGGCAGAAATAGAAAAGAAATTTAATAAACATTTCACATAGAATCAAATCCAAAGTCTTCTCCAGACTTAAAGCTCTTTTAAAAGCTGGCCCATGTCTGTATCTCCAAAGCTTCCTTTGACCTTCCTCCTGCTGATTTTGACCCAGTCTCATAGGCCTTCTTTCCTGTCCTTGAACTTACAAAGTCTCTTTTACCCCAGAGGCTTTGAAACTGCTCCTGGAACCCTCTTGCCCAGATTCTCACACATCTCACCCTTTCACATCATTGAGTTCTCAACTTATAAGCTATCTCCTCAGAAAGCCCATCTGTGGCCACCATTTCCACACCCTCCATGTCCTTGACCATTTCCCATCACTGTCAAATCCCTTGTCATGTTTCATTTTTCTTCATAGAACCTATAATTTGTTCATCTCTTCATGGCCTGTGCCTACCCATAACCAATATTAATTGCAATGATATTACTTATTTGTTTATTGTAGATCCTTAACTACATAGGGATATTGATATATTATTAAATATTTAATAATTAATTACATGAACAAATATTTATTAGGTTGATTAATTCCTGTGGAAGCTCTTAGTTACACACAGATTTAATTTATCATGGAATTCTATGAACAAATGCCTTTCCACCCTTATACATTTTCTTTTGTTTAAAAAATTTTATTTATTTTTAGAAAGAGGGGAAGGGAGGGAGAAAGGAAGGGAGGGAAACATGAGTGGTTTCCTCTCATGTGCCTCCAGCTGGGGACCTGACTTGCAACCCTGACTAGGAACTGAACCAGTGACCCTTTCGTTTACAGGCCTGCACTCAATCCACAGAGCCACACCAGCCAGGTCTAAATGTTCTTTCTTGAAGAATGTTTGCCAGATGTTTGATATTTGCATCTCTTATTTGTAGAATGGGGAAAATAATGTACCTATGCCCTAGAATAATTATCAAGATTACATGAGATAATGTATGTGAAAAACTAAGCGCAGGGTGCGGCCTGTGGTCCCACAAGCAGAGTGCTTACTATTGCCATTGCTGCTGTGCTACCATCTCTAGACTCTTCTAGGGAAAGCATTAACAATATGTAAAAAAGGGGGAATCCATTAATCATTAATATATTCCTAAAACATTACATTATTTAAATTTAGATGGAGAAAGAACAAATCTAATATATAAGCTATCTGCTACCCTGATGGAAAAGTGACAAGTGGGCAAGTTCTGAATTGCTTTTCATTTATTCAAGTTGTTGTTTTATAAGGAAATATCTAGACTCTACCCCTTTCCAGCACCGGTTTGATTGCAATAATATAACAGTTTAGAATATTATAGTCATTCTTTCTACATGAGCTATTGAAGAGAAAGCAGAACAAAATCTTTCTGGTAAGAGCTTGTACTGCGTCTAATGCATTATTGAACACTACAGGGATTTCGATTTGGTTTTTATTTTCAAATGAAGACTACATTCAATCATAGAGTTGATGAATTCCATCTGCTATGTTCCAGTTGACAGAACCATTAAAGGTGATATGGTTATGCTAGTTAGTCCAATATCTAATGAATAATTCCTGCAGAAAGCTGTGATCAAAACAACCCATGTTGAGTGGAATCAACCAAACACTAAGAGAGCCTGAGAATATTTTGCTAGTAAAAACACTGAAGTAATTGTTTTAAACTAAAAAAAATTCCATTTGTTTTGTAGCAATCATTAAAAAAATACAAAACTCTCCCTTAACTCTTTAGTATAAATATTCCTTTCACTGATGTTACTGGATAATTTTGTAGGCCTTGGTATTGGGTTACCCATTGATGTGGTTGACTCAGTTGGTCTTAGTTTTACCTGTCTGCTTGCTCAGGTACTTAGAGTTTTCTCTTTCCCAGATATAGCCAAAGAAGGTTAAGAAAGGGTGCTGTATATGATGCCTTATAGGCACAACATACAATTTCTGGAAGAAGTTGGGATTTCTGGCAGTGATTGAAATATAATTCCTATGAAAGTACAGTCCATGAAAGATAACACTCCTCCCTGAATCCCCAACATTTACAATACAGATTTTTAGTACTGTTCTTCCCTTACTTGGTATTCATTACACTGTTAACCAGTATTTCCTGCTTCAGGCTGAGCTGCACTTTGGGAAATAGAGTCTCTGAGTGGACAAAAAATAGCATTGCTGATGGGGAAAAAAGAGAGATAATGACTTTGGCTGGGTCAGATAACAACTCTACCTTCTCTGGTCAGTGCAACCCTTGGCCCTGGAGTTAGGGTAGGTGGTGGGGAGAGTCAAAGTCTTCTTGCTTTGGGGTTGTGGCTGTTCTAGTCCAAAGGGTAGTGTTTGTGCTATCCAAGAATGTTTCTCAATCCCTCACCATTAATGATGCAGTTAGTGGAACGTCCTTCTGAACTTTGACAGATCTTCTCTTATCTTTAGTTTACAATGCCAGTGCCAGATTTTTATCCTTTGCATATTTGAGAGGTCTGTTATGTATGGCTAATTTGCTACCACATTAACCTGAAAGTCTGTCTAAATTATTTGTTTTTGTTTATTCAGAAAGATCAGTTAAGCGGAATAATTGGACCTTAGGCCAAATGGATTATAACGACCCACTAAGGATCAATCTCAAATATGCAGTTTTTTTGACTGTTGGACATAGATGGGAAATTGGACATCATGTACTTCAAACCCTCACTTTATCTTAGGCTGATGGCCCAAGAGGATCAATGATTTGCCCAAGACACAGTTAGATAAGGTTGGAGATCCAAGCCTTTGCTGCATATCAGTTAGGTGATTTTATTCCGCATCTTTTGTTACAATTTGAACTTATTATTATGGGTCAGGTTTGTGCTACATGTCTTACATTATTCCCTATTTTTTAATCTTCAAAAAAACCTATGGAAAGTATGTGTTATTATCCTTATAATGCCAATATTTTATTTTCATAAAAAGTAAGGGATTTTAAAAGTTTTTGCAGAGCAACTACTCAAATCACTAAATACATTTCTCTAAGAAAGTAAAATAACAAAATGAAACAAAACAAAAAGTAAGGGATCTTTAATTTCTAATCACCATACTGTTTATGTTTCTATCCAGGGTACCTCCTATTGATATTGAGGTAGCTGGGAACCTGAGTTAGTATGTAGGAAGTCACTTTGTAAACACTATAATAAACAAGAAAGACTATAGATAAACTGAAGGAATATTTTATTAGGAGATGAGGCTCTATGATCTATCCCTTATCTCAACAGAGCACACACTGTTAAATAATATCTGAGTTCAGCCAACTTCCTCATAAGAATGTAGCTTGACAAACATTGTCATCTTATGACTCTTGGGGTTTGCTTTTCTATGCTTCCCACTGGACCCTCCCTTTGATTTTTATGGCCTTAATAAGACAGAGGACAGTAAAATTGACAGATTTTCCCTCTCTGAGATTATATTATGCCCTTGATTGGAGTTTTGGTTGTTGCCAAAGCTCTTCAAGCAAATAATTTCAGACTCTCTATTTACCACCATGGTGACTAATCTCATTTATTCTTTATGGATTAGACCACTGTTTCTTCCTACAGGGCAATCTTACTTATTTCCAAAATTTTAGTAGGTATCTCACCCATTATTTATTACCTAGATTATTGTGGCAATGTAATCATATGGTAGGATGAGTTAAAGTCACTTCCTCCATGTAATTATGAGCCCACAACCCTAGAAGAGGCCTTAGGACACCATCTTGCCCAGGACTCTTTTTTAGGTGAGTCAATCAATGCACACCAGAGCCCACATTTTCTTTGAATCAAATCCAGAACTGACACAGAACAGTTTCGTTAGGAATTAACTTTCACTGATATTTTATTTTATTTTTTTCCAATTATAAGAGAAAGTTTATTTGGCAAGTCACCGATGTAGTAAAGGTGAGCCAGCCAGGCTGCATGGACTCAGGAAATAAATGACAGAGGCAAAAGAAGGGTCCTTGGAGCTTAGGAGATTGAAAGACAAAGGTAACACAACTGGGGGCCATTTGACATTTCTACAGTTACTGTCCTATTTGAGGGAAACATACCAATAATCACTCCTGCTCCCCTAATCAGGCTTAGGTACAGTACCCAGCTCACTTCCCTCCAACCCTCTCTCAGTCCCCACCAAGTCCACCAGGGCCTGCAGAAGCTGTGTCAAGGGAATAGGAGGTTAAGAAAGGCACCCAGGGGTAGCAACCACCTCAGCTAAGCCCTGTGGGGACAGGAGAACCCCCCACTGCCACACACACACACCCACACCCACACACACACACCCGGCTAGACCTTCACTTCACATATAACTCACCACATTGCCACAGTGGATGCTTGACCAAGACCATGTGTCTTTACCCAAAGTAGAAATGACTAAATCAGGATCCTCCCCTTGGCTGCACGAGAGGGAGTTCTGCAAAGACCATCTCAATTGCTCCTGAGACTTTCCAGATTTGACTGCCAAGGCTTATCCTGAATAGCTTCAGTGAAGAGTAGCCAAGCCATCCTAAGGTTTAGGGCCAACTGAGGCAGCTCTCTGACTTACTCCCTGGAGGTTCTGAGTAATGCTCCAACCATCTACAAAACCAATGGTGCCCTCCTCTTTGGACCAAATGAATACATGACCTGAGTATGTGATACTTGAAGGAGAATACCCCTTGTGCTGAAAGCCAAAGCCAAAACTGAAAATCAAAACTAATTCAGATGGTTCCATGTATCATTAAGCCTAGATCACGATGTGACAATAGGGGAGTGACTCGTAAATCTCCTCTGAATAATTCTGCTGTACACTTTTACAGAACCAAGTGGCAACCTTTAAATGTCACCAGTTTTATTATGCACAGGTTGAGTTGTTTGAACTATTTGATGTTCTATCATGCCCCTGAGAATGTCTAATATAAAACAATAATGTATAGGAATGACTTCCCTCCTCTGAGAAGTTTGTCTGAGATGCCAGGTGTTAGGGGCTTTCTTCTTTGTGTCTTCATAACATCTGGTTCATAGTTTCCTTATTGCAAGTATAGTCCATATTGCATGAGAATTGCACACTGGTGTATCTATTGGCTAGGGTTTACCCTCCATTCTCTGAAAAGCAGGCCCCCTGTGCTGTTCTTCTTTGTTGACCTTCAATGAGAACAATACTTGGTACTTAATAAGTAAATATTGGGTTAGTGAATGTTGTTACTTCAATAGAAATACTTTCACCTAGTTATTGGAGAGTATTACTAGTCACAAAGAATATTTTCTTTTCACTAAAATAAAAATTATGAACTTGATTATAGCCCAGCCTAAAATGAGACAGTGAATAAAGACAAAGTGGTCATTTTTCTTCTCTGGAAATACATCCAGGTTTATGATGAATACATATGAGGATGAGACCAAGACAGTCAGCATTGTTTATCCTGACATGTCCTGAAAACCTGAGTGAGTTTTTTGACCACTCTGAGGTTTGATTTCCTCTCCAGGGCAAGCTAGGGGTTGGTGAAAAAAATCCTGTCCTAAATTCAACTTTCTTTCTTTTTTTTTTCTTCTTTCTTTTTTTTTTTAAATTTAACTTTCTTAAGATAAGCCTCTGGGCGGATCTGAACTGGAGCTCTGTAATCTAGTAAAATAGGATGTAACAGATAGAGGCAATAGAATTTCTGGGAATGTTGGACTAAGAAAGCTTTGTGGTCTGTTAAGTGGGAACTTCATGATAGCTGAGTAGTAGCTACGGTAGATGTAGGTGGCAAATCACAGGCACTAAGCCTGTGTGTCTACCCTTGCTCTAATCACTTCCCAATCTACGACAAACTGCTATAAATGGGTCTTAATCATTTCAAACTCTAGGAACGCAGAAATGATGAATTCACACTAAATATCCCACATTCATACCTTCTTGTCACAAACAATCCCTAAATTGCATAGGGAAATGCCTGGGAGCTAAAAGCAATAAAATGTTCCAGTAGAGTTCCTTCTCAATGTGCCCTTGGCAGTTTTGGCTCTGCATAATCCACAAGAAGTCTCCACAGTGGAACTGTGGACATGGAGCCAGTTCCTAAAAGTCAATTGCTGCCTATTGATTGATTCTGCTGATTGCACAGCCACTGACCTGCACATGGCAATGAGGTTGTTGCTCCTTGGCAGTCAAGGGGGACAAAAAGAGAAAAACTGCCAGGACAAGGCATTTGGCAGGCTTGTTGAAGTCTTTTCTATTTCTAGAACTGCACATGCACATGAACCTTAAAGGCATCAGGAAGCCACACTGGCTTGTCCTTAGTGGACTTGTTTAGAGGAATTGTTTGCTATCTTTGATTCCACATGACCTGTCCAGGTACTACATTGGAACATATTTCAAATGCTTTATTTGCACAGGTTGTGAGCTCATCTTCTCCTCCACTGCCCTCTACCAACCCCTACACCCATGGCTTATTTATATGGGTATATGGGTAAAGAAAAGCCCTGGCTGGTAGCACAGTGGATAAGGCACCAGCCTGCAAACCCAAAGGTCACTGGTTCGATTCCCCAGTCAGGGCACATAACCAGCTTGCAAGCCAGATCTCCAGCCAGGTCCGTAGCTGGAGGCAGGTGAAAGGCAACCATACATTGATGTCTCTCTCTGCCTCTCTCCCTTTCCCTCCATCTCTGGAAATAATAAATAAAATCTTAAAAAAAAAGAAAAAAGAAAAGAAAAAGTTGAAATCCTCAAAATAAAAGCAAAATACTAACAAGGTCATTTGCAACTTTGAAACAAATAACATAAGTATCAGTTCACATGAGCAGAAGGAACACTGACAGTTTTTCAGCTGTTGAACATTTTAATTTTGGATAATTTTGAAATATCCTCGCGTAGACTTGATTGTCCTTCAGTTGCTTTCATCAAACTGCAATCCAAACAGATGTGGTTAGGTCTCCACCAAATACTCCTTCCTGATACCAAGTCTAACATATAGAATGGCACTTTTTCTCAGCAGCTCTAACCAGCTGCTAATAAGATACACATAAGAGAAAACAGGGAACAGGATGAGGGTTCTTTGTTTAACTGCTCAGGAAGATAGAGGACACATATCTGATTAACTTACGATGCCTCAGAAGAAAGAATGCCTAAAGCAAGTCAAATGCACAGAGCAGAAATTTTGAAAATCTTGACAATTTAATGAAAGAATTTTTATAAGGCTCATCAGTAAATACATAGCAAGCACTTGATACACAATCATTGAACTGAACTAATGTTTCGATTTCTTAATTTCTCCCTGAACATCTTAGAGTCTGTATTAGATTTCAGGTGACGTCTTTTCCTTTCATCCTCTCTCTCCCCCCAACCAAAAGTAGTTCAAATCATCATCAACTGAAGAAGCCATGCAATCTTTTAGGACAAATTCTAGAAGAACTCATGAATTCTGTACCTAGGGGTGAGTCTACAGAGGAAACCAAGGACTCTTTTTACATTTGTGTCCCAGTTAAAGGGAATTGACACGTTGTTTATAGGAGACACTTCTCTTTCTGAGAGATCTGCTTGGTTCATCAAAGAATCACTCTCAACGAAAGGGCTCAGACTTCTCAGGTGTTACTTTCTCTAAGTTCTCAAAGTAGCAAAATGAAATAAGCAAACAAATATAGGTGATAGGCAGTCTGATATTTTCTTTTTTTTAATCTTGTTATTTTCTGAAGATGAAGCCTCTTTTAATCATGTTTTAACCTATATAGAACTGACTATGTTAAATGAATTTTTTTATCTGTAAAATATGTCATGAAGCATATAGCAATGGCCTCTAATGTTATTGGAATAGAACTGATTTTAGTTATTTAAGTGTTTTAGTTTTGTTTACTTCCCAGATGATTAGGAAAGAAAACTCGTTTCATAGCAAATAAGTAAGGTCAGAGAAAGAAAGGAAGTTAGTGGATTGTCTTCAATTGTATCTCTTAGTAGGAAGCTATGGCATATTCAGTGAGGAAGTCAACTCAACCTGTATAGGACCTTGTTGTCTGCATGTTTCATCCCACTGCCCCCACCTGTTCTCACCTGTTGCTGGACTATGGCGAGAGTCACCTAATTGGCCTTCCTATTTCCCTTCTCTCTTCTCTTCAACCCACCCTGCTTCAATCACTTAGCCAAAAAGTATATAATAAGCATGTAATAAGTATTTACTATATGCTAGGCATATTTTTACAGCCCATTCAAATACTGTTATAGAGATCTTTAAAGATATAAGGCTTTTAAAAATACCCATTGAATTGACTTTTACAAAGAATGACCTAAAGAGGTGCTCTGGCTACCAGATGCATCCTCATAGGACTATGAGTAGGAGGGTGTGGGGTGTGTGTGTGTGTGTGTGTGTATCCCTTCTAGATGAAAACCTGACATTTGTTTGCTTGCTTCTTCTCTGAAGAAGCATCCCCCACCCCCCCAATCATTTAGGAGACCATTACCGCAGGAGCCTGTGATACACAGACACACAGAGAGCAAAGCTTTGGCCCTGGTTGATGTTCTCAGGTGTGAGGAGAATGGATAGCACTGTGGTAATCACCACCATATTTCTCCAGCCATTTAGCCTAGTGTAATTTCAAAGAAATGACAACTTTTTGGTGTTTTCAAACTGTGTATCATTAATATTCTTGTGCCTTTCTTTTTCCAAAAGCACCCTTGAGAATGTTTAATCTATATATTTTTGACATTTTTTTAAAAAAGATTTTATTTATTATTTTTATTTATTATTTATTTATTTATTATTATTTATTTATTATTTTATTTATTATCTATATATTTTTGACATTTTTTTAAAAAAGATTTTATTTATTATTATTTTAAAAGAGAGAGGGGAAGGGAGAGAGGCAGAGAGGGAGAGAGACATCAATGTATGGTTGCCTTTCACCTGCCTCCAGCTACGGACCTGGCTGGAGGCCTGGCTTGCAAGCTGGTTATGTGCCCTGGCTGGGGAATCGAACCAGTGACCTTTGGGTTTGCAAGCTGGTGCCTTATCCACTGTGCCACCAGCCAGGGCCCAGGGCTATTTTTAACATTTCTTAAGTTATTCTAGGATGAATTTTATTTTTTCATGTAAATTTTTAAATCAAAAAGTTTTAAAATCCTATGTGACTAATAACTGGCAGTTTTAAGACATTACTTTTTGGATCTTGAGAAGTCTCATCAATTAAAATGCTCATAACCCTTAGGACAAGGACTCCATTTACATTGCAAGATTGCGCACTGCCTTATTTGTTTCTCTTGAGAAATGAGCTCTATCTGCTTGAGATTCGTCAAGTGATACTGTGAAAAAAGACTTGGATTTAAACCCAGTCTTTATCTTTTGCTGTGTTTTTCTGGGAGAGGCATTTCAGATATTCATGGCTCAGTTTTGTGCTCTGTAAAACATTGGGGTTAGTCTTCAGGTATATGAATACTCTGTGGACCTTAAAGCACTGGTTTGAGAAGGCCAGTGGAGTCTATCCCTGAGAGTAAAGAAGTTGAGACTAGCTCCCTTCACTTCTACTTCTTCCTGCCTGGCAGAGGTGGCTCTCCTCTTGGACTTTAAAAATATATATTACACCAAAGAAATAGAAAGGATTGTAAGAAAATATTATGAACAGCTATATGCTAACAAATTGGACAAGTTGGGTGAAATGGATAAATTCCTAGAAACACACACTCTTCCAAAACTAAATCAGGAAGAATAGAGAATCTGAATAGACAATTACAACTAGTGAAATTGAAGCAGTAATAAAAAAAAACTCCCAATAAACAAAAGGTCTGGACCTAGATAGGTGAATTTTATTAAACATTCAAAAAAAAAAAGCACCAACACGTACTCTCAAACTAGTCCAAAAAATTCAAGAGAAGGGAAGACTCCCAAGTTCATTTTATGAGGCCAGCATTATGCTAATTCCAAGACCAGGTAATGACACCACAAAGAAAGAAAACTATAGGCCAATATTTCTGATAAATATAGCTTCTAAAATCCTCAACAATATATTAGCAAACCAGAGCCAGCAATATATTAAAAAGTCATACACCATGATCAAGTGAGATTTATTTTAGAGATGAAGGTTGGTACAATATCTGTAAATCAGTAAGCATGATACATCACATAAACAAAATTAAGGATAAAAATCACATTATTATATAAATAGATCAGAAAAAGCATTTGATAAAGTACAACATCTATTTATGATAAAAACTCTCAGCAAAGTGAGAATAGAAGGGTCATACCTCAATGTAATAAAGGTCACATATGACAAACCCAAATCCAATATCATACTCAAGGGCAAAATTGATAAGCATTTCCCTTGAGATCAGTAATAAGACAGGGATGTCTTATTACTCTAATTACACTCTAATTCAACAGAGTACTGAAAATCCTAGCTAGAGCACTGAGATAAGAAGAGGAAATAAAAGGCATTCAGATTGGAAAAGAAGAAGTAAAACTGCCATTATTTACAGATGGCATGATACTGTATACAGAGAACCATAAAGGGTTCACCTAGAACTATAAACAAATTCAATAAAGTAGCAGGATGCAAAATGAATATCCAAAAATTAGCTGCCTTTATACTCACATATAATGGACTATTGGACAGGGAAGCTAAGAAAACAGTCTTATTCACAATTTCTTCAAAAAGTACCTAGAAATAAATTTAAGTAAGGATATAAAAGATCTATACTCAAAAAATTACAAAGCACAGAAGAAAGATGTTGAAGATACAAATAAGTGGAAGCATAGATTGTGTTCATGGGTAGAAAAAATTAACATTATTAAAATGTCCATATTACCCAAAGCATCCATAGATTCAACACAATTTCTATCAAGATGCCAATGTCATATTTCACAGAACAAATACTCCAAAAATTTAAACCATGAAAGATGTTGAATAGCAACATCAATCTTGAGAAAGATGAACAAAGTTGGAGGAATCATGCTCCCTAATATCAAACTATATAACAAGTACACGGCAATCAAAACAGCATGGTACTGGCACAAAAACAGACATATAGAGAACCCAGAAATTAAGCTACATCTTTGTAACCAATTAGTATTTGACAAAAAAGACAATAGCATACAATGAAGTATAGATAGTCTATTCAATATATGGTGTTGCAAAAATAGGTCAGATATGTACAAAAAAATTAAATTAGACCATCTTCCTATACCGTATATAAGAATGAACTCCAAATGGATTAAAAACTTAAGTGTTCAACTCAAAACTATAAACATCTTAGGAAAAGACATAGGCAGTAAAATATCAGACATTTCTCAAAGCAATATTTTTTCTGATGTATTTCCTTGGGTAAGGGAAACAAAAGAAAAATAAACAAATGGGGCTACATCAAACTAAAAAGATTTTGCACAACAATATGAAAAGACAAACCACTGAATGGGAGAACAAATTTGCCAATGTTATAGCTGATAAAGGCTTAATATCCAAAACTTATAAAGAACTTGTACAACCCAACACCAAAAAAACAAAAAAGAAAAAACACACACACACGTGTGTCCACACACATACTAAACTAAATCCAATTAAAAAATGGACAAAGAACCTGAATAGGCACTTCTCTAACAAGGACATAGAGATGGCCAATAGAAATATGAAAAGATGCTTAATGTCACTAATCATCAGAGAACTGCTAAAACTACAATGAGATATTTACCTCGCCTTTATCAGAATAGCTATTGTCAATGAATCAACCATCACCAAGTACAGGTGAAGATGTGGAGAAAAGGTAACCCTTGTGCACTGTTGGTGGGAATACGGATTTGTTAAGCCATCGTGGGAAGGAGTGTGGAATTACCTAAAAAATTAAAAATGGAATTTCTGTAGGACTCAGCCATTTAATTCTGGGAATTTATCAATGGAAACTCAAAACACTAATTTGAAAGAATACATGCACCCATATATCCATTGCAGCATTCTTTACAATTGCCAAGATTTGGAAGCAGTCCAAGTGTCCATCAGTAGAGCATAGATAAAAAGGTTGTGGTACATTTACACAATGAAATACTACTTGGCCATAAAAAAGGAGATCTTACCCTTTGCAATAGCATGGATGAACCTGGAGAGCATTCTGCTGAGTGAAATAAGCCAGTCAGGCAAATACAAGTACCATATGATTTCACTCCTGTGGAATCTAATGAACAAAATAAACTAATAAATAATATAGAAACAGACTCATGGATAGAGAACAGACTGACAACTGTTGGGGGGCATGTGGTGGAGTTGGATGAAAAAGGTAAAAGGATTAAGCAAAAAAAAAAAAAACAGAAGAAGAAGAAGAGAGAAAGAATTCACTTAAAAGTCACTTAAAAGCATTAGCATCACACATAGACCGAATAATTATTAAAATTAATTAGCCACTATTAGTAATGAATATTCCATTTTTATGTAAGCCATTTTTTCTAATATTGATTTAATCTTTAGCCTTCTGTTTCCTGCATTTTTTGATTGAGCATTAATAAGAAAAATTGGCAATGGGGGACAACTGTAATTGAAAATAAAAAAAGAAATGAAAAAAGAGAGAACAAATGGATATTTGCACACCAGCCACAAGTATTCATGATTACACACTCAGTTGTGTAAAAAACAACCAGTGTTATTCAATAAAATAAACTTCTTTTAATTTCTTAAAGAAATTGGTTTTTAAGTCAAATGAGGATAAAATAGATAAAAGATAACTAATGATCATCACACGTGAATTGTGATTGAACCTACTGGCTAGACAGAAGCCTGACAGGAAATAAAATCTTTTTCCCTGACTTTATAATAAAATCCTTACATTGGTCCAACTCTAGAATCTCCCAGAGGCCTATGGGATTTATTATTAAAAAAATTAAATTCTGGTAATAGTGAGAATTTTCTAAGATAACTTATACTATTCTAATCACCATGTCACTTCTCATATTTAAAAGTCATAAAGTTAATTTCTCTATTTATGTTTCAATAAATATAGGTCAACATAATCTTTTAAAATGTTAGCTGAAATTATATTCTTTAAAAAATTTCTCTGTTCACTTATTTATTTGTTTGCATTTTTTTCAGTGGGATGATGTGTTATCTGGGGACATTTTGGTCATTAGTTTGGTCATCAATTTTCATTTTCTTTTTTTTTAATCATCATCCTGCCTGCCTGCTTGAATTTCATGAGCAGCTGACTCAGACCACTACTGCCCTTCCTTGAAATCTAGACTTTGCTGACAAGCCCAGTGTAGTCATTTTTATAAGCTGCCTCAATGACTTGTTTGAATTGATCAGGCCGTCCAGTCACAGAAGTGGGCCTGGTCACTCCAAAGCCTCAGGATGAGGAGAGAAAAGGAGGGGAGTGCTAGGCTGAGCTATGAAGAGGCCACTGAATTGTAAGTTCCAAGAACTTAAAAGTCATTGATCAGTCAGTTACTCTGTTGAAGAAAAAAATTAGGAAAAGACTAATTTCTGAAGATGTATTTGCCACCACTTTGTAGAAGAAAATAGAATTACCATAGTTTGAAGTCTTTAGCCATCCCTTTCATCTTTTATTCTTCTGTTTGTTCACACCAATTTCCGAGCTGACACCAATGGAGAGTTATGGTGGTGGGGAGTTGAGAGTGGTAGAAACATAGATGAATCCAAGTTCTGTTGCCTAGACACTCATCATCTCTAGAGGAAAGGAATATTTAAAAAAAGTGGAGCACAGTTATAGGCAGGCTACCATTGCACTGAGGACTGGCATGCCTCCGCTTGTCCCATCTTTTCCATAAGCTCCTTTACAAAAATGCCTGAAGTTCTTCTGTACACCCCACAATGCTAACCATGTAGCAGATGACCTGAAGCGCTGCTTGAATTTCATTGTTTAGGAACCATTCACTTCTTTTTCCTGATTATTAAATGAACTCACAGATTTAGCTGGTTTATGAGAGACTAGACCCTAAAATGTTACAAAGCAACTTTACTGGAATTCAGTAGATTTTATTTTTTAAGAAATCTTTCCCGCTTACCAACCTCAAATTAATCATTCCAGTAGCCAGGGACAACCTGTTATATAACAGTCTCTTTAGTAGCTAAAAGAACAACAGTTAATGATTGACAGATCAGGAGAGGTTCTAAAATTTTGAAATCAGGGAGTGTGATCCACAAGGGAACTATGTGATCCACAAGGTAACATACACAACTAGGAGTCTTTATTTAAAAATACTTTCAACCTTAGATAAACATATTGTCCAAGTCTTATTATTAAAGTGACATTAACACAAGTTACCAAGTAGTATCACCTTTGAAATTCTGACACTAATTTGAGCATTTAATACAGTTACTGGCTATTTAACAATGGGGGTACATTCTGAGAAATGCATTGTTAGATAGTTTTGTCATTGTTCCACAACCAGAGAGTTCTTAAATGATTCTTAAATAAACCTAGATGGCATAGCCTACTACACACCTAGGCTATCTGGTATAGCCTATTGCTAACACAATGGTAAGTATTTGTGCATTTAAATAAAGAAAAAATACATTAAATATATGACGTCAAAGGTAAAAAATGGAGCCCTGGCTGGTGGGACAGTGGATAAGGTGCTGGCCTGTGAACCCCAAAGGTTGCTGATTCGATTCCCCAGCCAGGGCACATAATGAGGTTGCTAGCCAGGTCTCCAGCCAGGTCTGTAGCTGGAGGCAGGTGAAAGAAAGAAAAATAAGGTACATTGATGCCTCTCTGCATCTCTGACTCTCTCCCTTTTCCTCTCTCTAAAAATAATAAAATAAAATCTTTAAAAAATGGTACAATCATAGCAGACAGTTGTGGAGGAATATGATAGGTTAAGGAATGTAATGTAAGGTACGTGTAGTAAACTGAAGGAACTTAGGGGAACCTGTTTGTCAGGATTTTTCTCTGTGTCTCTTTGTCTTAGAGATAAGGACACTCCTTTCTTTTGAGTTATAGGGAAGGCACCTCTCACATGAGGGTTTATGACATATTTCAGGTGAGAAGGGCTGGGGGAATATCAGAGTGATCGTCCTGCCTCTGTTGTTTTCTCAAATTCCTTCAGTGTGAAATAGTCAATTTGCCAAAATGCCAGTTTGGGGTGGTGTGTCCTGAACCCCATTATAAGGGCCTGACTGGGGCTTTGGGACACCTTCAAGTTCATAATTCTAATAGACACAGATAGAAGGGAAAATGGAGGACTCCAGGAGCTTAAAGGACAGGTGTAGTGGTGACAAGGAGAGAGGCTGGATGGATGAAGGTTGTGTCAGGGCATGAGATATTAGAATTTAAGATGCAACATTAGAATAGGTTCTGGAAGTAAGGCCAAGGGATTAAGAGGCTACAGTGAAGTGGAAACAAAGGCCATTGCCGTTTCAGTCAGAAAACATGGCTAGGCTTAGATGGGTCACCTACACAAATATTGAAATTCCCCAGGGTGATGAGAGGAATTGTGAAGAGGTAGACTGTAAGCTAGAGGCCGAAATTTCTAGTGAACATAGTGTATGACTAAGAGAAGGTAAGGCATAGTAATGTCAGGTGTACCTGTATTATAGCCAGACAGATTTTGGTTCAAATCATAGCTCTATCACTGACCATTTCTTGTCCATGGGTTCCTTGTTTACCATGTCAAGTTAGTCTACGCAACTATCCCACAGGGCAATTCTGTATAGCCCATGATAACAATGTGTACTCAACAGCCATTCATATCTTCTTTCTTGCTAACAGAATATAATCCTCTATGAATGTTCTGGGCAGGTAGGCCTTAGCTTTAGGCCCACTTAGTAGATCTTGATTTATCTTAGTCAATCATGGTAATTTCTTCTTCTATTAAAAAAATATTTTATTTATTATTTTTAGAGAGAGGGAAAGGGAGGGAGGCAGAGAGGGAGAGAAACATCAATGTATGGTTGCCTTTCACCTGCCTCCAGCCACAGATCTGGCTGGAAACCTGGTTTGCAACCTGGTTATTTGCCCTGGCTGGGAATTGAACCAGTGACCTTTGGGTTCACAGGCTGGTGCCTTTTCACTGAGCCACAAGCCAGGGCCCTCTTCTTCTATTTTAATAACTGACCTCGAAAGGACCAATATTGAACAATGAGATGATGACTTCTAGAAAATGTTTTTCTTCATATTGTTTCATGAAGATGTGATCCCAAAAGCTTCTGTGGCCATCTTGCTACCATGAGGAAAACTAGCAGATAAGCTGAGCACATTAGCACAGAAAAATAAAAGCAATCCCAACTATTTACCAAAGTAATATTTGTAAAACTAGTAGCACAAGTTCTGAAAATCAGTTGGGAACTCGAGAATGTAGATCGAAATATGTATAATGTAAAAATCATTTCTTTTTTAGTCCTTTAGAAGAAATTGCATTTTTAACTTTAAAAGGAGGGTGGAGAGGGGGACCTCTGAATAAACCAACAGATATCAGCAGTGACTGGAACCTAATGAATAAATTATTAGATGCTCTATCATTCTCCCAGAGTTATCAGGTGTTTTGAGAGATAAATTAATGTTGTTTTAGAAAGTATAAAGTGAGTCATAGGAAGAGAATTGATGTTCATGATCTTGAAATGAATTAAATGTCAAAGACAATAGTGTAAACTCTTCTTTCTAGCTTTATTTATTTACTTATTTTTGGAGGGGACAACCCATTATCTAAATACATTTAAGAGGCAACACTGGCTATTGACAGAGAGTGATTCAGCCAACGTGAATTTGCTCACAGAAATTAGTTATTGATGGACAGAGCAGTTTGGAATGTGAGCACTGCAAGCCCAGCCCCATTCTCCTGCCTCTCCGCTCCTCAGAGGTGTGAGGCTTTTTGACTCATTTGCTGAAAGGCAGGCACCTTAAATAATTTACCAACTTCGAGTCTATACTTCAAACATCAACTGAGCCAAATAAACAACCCCACATACAATAAATAGGAATGTATTGATACATTCAATAATCGTTCTGGCAGGAAAACCAACAATCAGAATGAATGCCAGCTGTGGGGCAGAGTCCTGGGAGGCCCACATTGTTCCAGCCATTCACCTTCAGTTTTACATTATACAGACATGGCAGGATCCCAGGGGAGGATCTGGGGTGGCTGGAGAAGGGGTGTTGTTTACCAATCACTATGTGACTGCATATTTCAATAATTTAACAGAACAGTGTAGACACAGTGGAGCATACCAAGTAAATATTCATCTTGAATATAGAAACTCAGCTAAGTTTTCTTTTGACTACCAGGGAAAATTGACTCAGAATGTTGCTGACTTGCCCAAAGTCATATCCAGTTTGTTACTTGCACAGCTTGGGCTATATCCTAGGTCTCTTATCTCCTAATCCTTGACTCTTTACATCATACTGAATATTCTAGGGAAAAAATTAAACAAACAAACAAAAAATCCAGCTTTTGACCATCAAATCAAATGAAATGTCTAAGGCCAAAAAGGCAAGAGCCATTTTGAGCACAAACCAAGGTTATCAATACACTGACAACTTGATTGATGATACATATTTCCTCTGATTTATATCAGGTATTGAACTCTAGTTTTGAAATGTTTACTTTAAATTGTGCTATTTTGACTCTTTGTTCTTTATTTCCAATATGGAAAGAAAACCTGTTATTGACAGGTAGTAAATGTGATATGGTAGTAAAGAAAGTAGATGTGATATGGTAGTAAAAAAAAAAAAGAATTTGGAGACAATTTGAGATTGAGTGGTCTTCTACTTATTAATTGTGTGAAAATGAACATGAAAATTTGCTTTTCTGAGTCTCAGTTTTATAATCACTAACACAGAGATTAAATGTCAAGTGGAGTAAAGTGAAGTGATAGATTCATAGTTGTTTTTATGAAAAATAATACAATAATTAGTAAATAATAATACAAAAATAAACTCAATATTTTGTGTCTCACAACTGTAAACCTACTTTTGCCCCACCCTGTAAAGAGCCAGAGAATGATATAGATGTAAAGTGAGAACAAAAGATGCCATGAGTTACTGACAAGAAAGAAGATGGTCTTTCTCTCTTCCGAGAGGACCTACATATAAAAAGTCACTTTCTTAGATTTGTTTCAGATTTGGGGATTTACATATTTTAATAATACTTTTATTTGCAAAAGCACCTTTCCAAGGAGTTATCTACTTTACCACTAATTGCTTTGGAAATTAGCATTGGACATTTTCAAATGTTAGACATTCTCTATCTTGTTTACCACAAGAAACATCTTAAATCCTTGATAGTCTCAGTGTTATGCCCACAGCAATAGCTGACTTCTTGCTGCAGTGGCCCAAGCATACTTGTACTAGTTTCTGTATCTTTGAGTGGCCCTCAAGGCAGCTTTGCTGCTATGCAATGAGTCAAAAACCAACACTTCAAACAGCACAGTATTGTACATCATGGAGATTATCTTCTAAAATGACTTAAAAGTCCAGCAGTTATGTTATGAAACATGGGTGCTTAATAACTAAGAGTGGTGCGCACAATAGATGCTTTGTGGATAGTCCACAATCTTTCATCTTGACTCTAGGTCATACCTTAAACTGAAAAGAAAGAAAAAAGGATTACCTTAACATCTTCTATGGTAGGGAGATAATAAATCTTCTGTTCGTTCTTACATAATAATAATAATAGTAATAGTAATAATAATAATAAAATGATGGCTGTTTAAAATATGTTATTGGGTTTTGAGAAAGCCACTTCTAGAGAATGGGAAGTAAAGGTTTATTTACTTCTAAATTTGACCAAGAAACTAACACTAATTGGTTAATGGATGGCTTTAAAGTGATATAGAAATATGAACCTTAAGGTCTGTCAAGGCCTAAATTACTTAAAATACATTTCAAAATACATCCTATTGTTATTTGGCTGCTAATAAACTCATATTGAAGACCTGTACACAAAAACGTCTTCCACGCTTCTGAGACAATATATCAAGACAATAAAAATGCACCAGTTGGAGCACAGTTTTCACCAAGTTATACAACGTTTTTAATCTGTACTTCACTGCGGGAAATCTCACTGTGTATGTGACCTGAATACATACAACCCAGTGGAAAATTCCACAAACACAGAGTAGCCTAAGAGCACCCAATAGCTGCCTTGGTTTGTTTTTTTTTTAAAATAAAACATAAGGGATTTTTGGAAAGTAGTTCCCCAAACCACTGGACCTTTTTATAATTCTGTCATTTTCATCTATCCATATTAATTCTTAAACAGCATCCATTCAAATTACTATGCTTCCACCGTAAGGAATGTAAATACTGAGGTAATTATGAGTCTTATTTTCCAGTGGCATGCATTTAAATGAGTATCTGAAAGTCAAATGTTAATGTCACAAAATAGAGAAGTAAAACATAGTTAATGTATTTTGCCCATAGTTAATAGACTAAAATTGAGCCAGCTATGTAACTTTGCAAGAAGATTTAAATATGGAGATGAGAAGTGCTTTTTTCCATCATTTAAACATTGCAGAACAGTAGATATACTTTATTTGCATTAGCCACCCGGAGAACTCAGGGGACAAAGAATATGAGGCAAAGAGATCAGACGAAAATGTGGAGAGACAGGAGTTGGACAAAGTGTGTATATATAATTGGCCAAGGGTATGGGGTGAAAGCACAACTTAGAGCACAGTCCTCAACCTAAATCTGTCAGAAGCTCAAGGATAGCGAAGGAAAGCCTTTGTTGTGTGGAAATTAACTAGGTGCTCTCTGAGCCCACTTCCTCCTCTGGGTTCCATTTCTATAACTTGCCCCTCTTCCTCTCATCTATGCCCTACCCACTGTTTTAAGCCAATTTGAACAAATATTGGTTATAAAATTGGTATTTTTCTTAATTATAATTACATCCAAATTTATATATTTTATCATTTTGGAATTATACTCTCAGAGGCAAGAAAGGGGAGCAGCTTAGACAAGAACCTAGTATAAAGGAACCATGGATATGGACAACAGGTGGGATTGACTTTTAGGGGAATGGGTGGGTGGGGAGGGGGACAGAGGGGAGCAAAAAGGGATGGATGTAATACAACAACAATGAAATTAAAAAAAAGAATAATGATGACTAGGTTTAAATAAGTTTTGAATAAAATGGAATCCATTATAAAAAAATTATTGAATATTCAAATCTGATTGTTATGGATTGAACTGTACACTCCCCTCAAAAGATACATTGAATCCCTAATCCCCAGTATCTCAGAATGTGACCTCATTTGAAAATAGGGCAGCTGCAGCTATAATAAGTCAAGAGGAGGAGTAGTGTGGTTCCCTAATGCAATATGACTGATGTATTTCTAAGAAGGTGGCCATGAGAAGACATGAAGATGCACAAGGAAACTGCCATGTGAAGATAGAAACAGAGATTAGAATGATTCATCTACAAGCTAAAGAATGCCAAACTAGGAGAGACGCGTGGATTGGATTTTCCCTCAGACTCCTCAAACTCTGCCAAAACCTTGATTTTTAGACTTCTAGCCTCCAACACTGTGAATAACTTTCTGTTCTGTTGAGTCACCCAGTTTGTAGCACTTTTTAAAGGCAGCCCTAGGAAGCTCATACATTAATATTTGGAAGAAACCTTAAAGTTTCTCTAAATGAGAGTTCTACCCATTGCCCAATAACAAGAGTGACTGCTAACATGTACTTCTCACTGAATACATGTTAGACACCGTCAGGGCTCCTCTGCTACCTGCTTATCACTCCTACAGAAACCAGCCTGCTTGGGCGGCGGTAAGGTGGGGTGAGGCATGGAGCAAAGTGGGCGTTAGGAGGAATCCTCCAACTCCTGGAAGTGGATCTGCCTTAGCATTCCTGCTGCACTCAGTCATGGCTGAGAGGCGCTATGGGAGGCTGGGCCTCACTGTTGACATGGCGAAGGATTTCAGAAGACAAAGTTAGGCTCTTGCTCAGTTACACACTCTGTAGTTGGAGGCCTTCTCATGCCCACACACCACAACCAGGGAACCACCCTTTTTCTTTAAGGAGACTGACTGCTCATCTTGGTTATGTATTGATTTAAAATTTAACTTCCAGAGGCAATTTACTTCTTACTTCTTGGAAGAACCCTTATTGTGGCTTGACCTCCAAGTATTCATAATACCTATCTTGTTTTATTCTGTGCACTTATTCCTATATCTATAAACAGCCTCCCCCCCCAATACATATATATTGGATATACTAACACATGTAAAAGAGAGAGAGAAATCAGGGAAGCTGAACACTCCCTGAGAAATGTCACTTCTCATAGTAAAATAGCTCTTAAATAGAAGGATCCTGTTTTTAGTGCCCTGTATTACATCTAGCAGACATCACACAAGTGCGCATTTATAGCAACCTCTCAAGGTAAATAAATGATACACCTTATACCTTACAGCATAGATCACATTTAATGAAACACCTAGTTAGGTTTTAAGAACACTTTACTTTCTTTAATGAGAACAGATGTTGTCCTGCTATTACTGAAATAGCACTTTCCACAACTCTCAGAACTGAGAAGGGGTGAAACAAACAACAGTGCACATCATTTTTGCAACACTGTCCAAATAGTGCTCGAAGAATATGCTCAGCACAGCTCCCTCTGCCTCACCGGTGAAGATTACACAGAGATGATGTGTGAGAACACATGTGCACATGTGGGTTCAGCGGAACCAAAACGACTGCATATTCAGACCCTCTGGGAATGGATTGTTCTCAAAATGATGTGAAATACAAAGCACCCAGGAGGCAAGAGAAGCACTGAAGAATACCATCTGCAATATATGAATCTTTGTTGTCTGGCTCACTTTCAAACCTTAGGTAAATTGCTTCTTTTGGCCCATTCTTCTTTTGTTTGAGTTGCCTTTATCTTTTTTAAAACCACCACAGTAGTTTAGGCAGCACAGTTTAATCCACCTAAAACCACTTTAGCCTAATAGCCTTAATGCTGTTTCAATGATCAGGCTTCTTTTATATTTTTTCCCCTTTACAACTTGTTTGGAGTATTTTTAAATGACCTGATATAATGCAAAGAAATTAGAACTAAATAAAAGCAAAAACGCTTTGAGTCTCTCTTTACCTAGGGATTAGTCATTATTTTAGGTTCAGAAAACACTTATACTTCAAGTTTACCTCAAGTTGATGAACAGAGCAAGAAGCCTAGAATAATAATAGCCCCAATAATAGAAATCTTCAAATAATCAGATTTTTACCTTTCACAGTCAGCACTCAATTTTATGGAAAAAAGTACAAGCAAACAATCATAACAACTTCTACGGAGACTTCAATATTTTTGGACATTTTCACTTGCTTGCAGTTGAAAATTGTGTTATTGAACTATAACATACTTTGAACATATATTCAGAGCATTATTTGCTAAGATAAGAAATAAAATTGCATATTTCATAAATAATTTTAATAAGAGAAGATTCAAAAAGGACTTTGGCATTTAGAGAGAGAACTACTAGCAAATTGGAAAGTAGAATGACCAGGTTCTCTCATTTAGTCATCCCACACTTTGTTATACTTCTTGATATATATGGAAGATACATGACCTCCTAGAGGCTGTTACAACCTAACACCCCAAGTCAATGAGCACTGAGTTAGTTCTTAGGGGGCCAAATAGTATCAGCAGCCCATTTTTCTCCTGTGCCCTCTTCTAACTCCCACAGTTATCTTGAAGTATAACTAATCAGAAAAATCATTCTGGGCCCTGGTGTTTATTTCAGAGAGCTGACAAAGAAAAAGATGACTACAATGCTCCCCAAGCTCCCAATGCTGATGGCATCTCTCCCTCCAACTCTCTCTCCCCTTCTCTCCTGCTCCCCACCTGACAAACGCCTCACACTGAATGTTGCATATTTGTCACTTTTTCCTCACTGCTGTCTTTGATGCTCATTTGAACTGGACTTTGCACACAGAATGCTTATATGCTAAAGAAGACACATGCCAAATGGATAGTCTTGGGTCACAGGTGCATCTAAGAAATCATGTTGGGATCTTATGATTAATTAATTAATTAACTATTTGTCAAATACATGAATGTGTACATGTCACTTACTGACATTAGGCTTAATTCTGACGACTTGCAGAGAAATCATTTCCCCTGCATATTTCAGGGGTTCGGTGCTGCTAGGAATTGCTGTGCTAGGAATTGAACAAGATAAGTTTGAACTTTAACAATTATGGAAAAACATCTATTGAAGCTTGGGCTTTTTCATCCTCCCTCCTGGGCTCATTCCAATTTTGTAAATTCAGCTATTCTCCTAGTAGTCCATTTACAGCTTAAATTCTATGTGTGCCTTTAAGTAAAATTCCTATACAGATGAACATACAATATGTGTACCAACACCCATCAGAAATTGAAATTCTATAGTAAGAAAACAAATCACTGGGGAGTTGGCGTTTTTTGCCTCATGTGTTTATTTTAGATAAAGAGTATGCTTATTGTTTAATGCTATCTATGTAAATGACACAGAAAATATAGGTGCTCATCCTGGGTCCCAGCTGGATACCAGGTTAGTGACACACAGAAGCAGTGGGACTAGGAAAAGGACACAATGCTCAGGAATCACATGTATTCAATCTAATGGCAAGGCTTCTCTTCCCCTGCCTTGTTTCCTCATCAGGAATAGGGGAGGCTTTTGATAGCAAACAGTTCCATGCTCCTTCTCTGTGCAGGCCTACCAGGGTTGCCTGTTGCCTCCTTGTGACTCATGGTTTCGATGGCTGTACCACACCAATCACCATGTGTAACAGCTTCTTGGCGGAGCAGAGAGCTGGTCAACCCGCCAAGCCTACTCCTGTCATGTTTTGTAAAGACTTTTTATTTTAATGAATATAAAAGGGTCTCCTATGACACAGATGTCAAAGTGTTATATAGTATATTGTGGGTTCCAAAGTGCCAATCAAATAAGAGCAGGTGTACAAAGAGTGCTTAAAGTATATCTGCATGAATAAAAGAAGTATTTTTATAATTTCACCCAGAAGAACACAAGTCCTTTAGCTTATTTAGATCTTCCACAAAGAATGTTGACTACCACCAACAATTATTTTAAAAATTAATTTCATTTTAAATATTTAAATAACTTAAGAGTAAACATAAAAACTAAAAAAAAAAAAGTGCAGTTAAATTAGCTCATTTGAATTGTCTTCAAAACAGGTGAATACAAGGGCAAAAATATAGCTGATTTCTTTGTGTTCTCCATGTAGGGGTACAGTTCTTCCCAGTCATTAGGAACAAGCCCATCGTTCTTAGTGAGTGTGTATCTATCAGATAAGCAATAGCAAGGGACAAGAATGTGAGAGCCAGACCAAAATACCACACAGGTCCATCAGATGTATGTTGGGAGGATATTGATAATCTTCCTTAAGAGTCCCCAAGTCCTTTTGTCCATCCTCTCATGCCCGTCTGACCTTCCCCTTGGTTGACAACTATGCTGAATAGACTTCGGGGACTGACATTGCTTCCACGATTTTTACATGCTTCCTAACAACAGTTGCAACAACCAGCTGTTTTTTTCTGCACATAGTGAGGATAAGTGTGTTTCTCTTTGACAGAAGAATTTCCACCCTGGGTTTTATGTCACCAGGCAAGGTAATCGCTATTAACGAGACACATAAGTAATTGTGAGGTGATGGAGTGTGAGACCTCACAGACACCTTTTAAAATAGGCATAGTGACATAATTCATAGCTATTTCTCAGACTGGGGTGGAAAATATTTCCAGAGAAAGCTAAGGATAACTAAAACAAAAGGTAGATAGCCAATTTATAATCTAGAGCAAAGTCCCAGGGCAGGAGAAACACCAAGGTCAGGGAAGTTTACTATTCTCCTTTTCTCTCTCCCTCCCCTAAAAATGACTCTGAAACCCAGGATCCGTATCTACCTTTTCTTTAAAAAGCCCAGGGACAGAAATATGACCAGAGAAATAGACTGAGAGGTTTGTTACAGATGTCAGAGCCTTAGGAAGACTCCTGGAAGAGAATTAAGAAATACCTCTTGACATTCATTTATCTTTTGCCTCCAGAACCTTTAGGATTTAGCTACAGGAGTGTTAAGTGATTCCCTTGTTCCCTTTTTCAGCATAATGGAGTTTGGGGTGTTATTGTCTTACAGACACTCCTACGTAAGCAACTATTGCTGCCAACGCCCATCCTTACAAAGCACGAGTGTGGTCAAGTAATTCACACTCAAGTTTTAACAGTAGATGTCAGCACTGAACTTCCTCATTTAGTTTCGCGTAGATTTTAAGACGAAGAAATCATGTTATTTGTTCAATGATAACATCTTAAGGACAAGAAATATCTAAATTGTTCTTTTGAAAGAAAATAGGTAATTAGATGCTTTAAAAAACCCAAATGTCCTCTTGGGAAGAAAGAGCTGGAGAATTTGCAGGCATTCAGGGAGGCCATGAAGTGCAAATGGAAACTTTGTCTCCTTTCAGATAGATTTGCAGATAGCTTTTCTTGCTCATCAAACTTCCAGACAAATCTATTTATTATGACATTCCTAAGGAAAGTAACAGAAAAGACTTGAAGTCAATAAGACAATATTAGTTTACCATATAAAATTATATCTCAGAGTCTGGCAAAGTTAGCTTTAATCATGCCTTTTTATATACCAAATCTTTATTTTGTACCTTTTAAAAGTTTGGCTATTTTATATACAGAACCGTGTGGTAAGGTGATCTGATTGAATCGTTCTTATTGAGCAAATCATTTCTCAAATATTTGGCAAAAGAGAATTATTAATAGCTTATGTTATTTTCTTTTTCTTTTTAAAATTCTGATTTAATCTTTAAAAAAAAATTTTTATTGTTGTTGTATTACATCCATCCCCTGATTTCATCTTTATCGTATTTTTTCCCATTACCATTTTGTCCCCTTATACTCCTTCCCCCCAGCAACAATCATGCTTTTTAAAACAGATTTTATCTTTATTGTTAAAAAAAGATTATTATTTTTCAGAGAGAGGGGAAAGGAGAGAGGCAGAGAAGGAGAGAAACATAAATGTGCGGTTGCCTTTGACCTGCCTCCAGCTACTGACCTGACTGGAGACCTGGCTTGCAACCTGGTTATGTTGCCCTGGCTGGGAATCAAACCAGTGGATCGGCACCTTATCCACTGTGCCACCAGCCAGGGCTAAACAGATCTTCTTTAAAAGAGCCATTTTAGGGTCACAGAAGAATTGAATTGAAGGTACAGAGATTTCTCATCTGTCTCCTGCTCTGACACAGCCTCCCTCACCATCAGCATCCCCACTAGAAAGGAACATTTGCTCTAATAGGTGAGTTTACATTAACATGTCATTGTCTCCTGAAGCTCATAGGGTTTACTCTTGGTGTGTATTTTATGGGTTTTGACAAAAATATAATGATATGTATCCTTCATGATCTAAAGAGTAGTTTCACTGCCCTAAAAATCCCTTGCTCTCCACCTATTCCATTGATTTATTTATTTCACCATTACTACACTGTCTTGATTATTGCAGTTTTATGGTAAGTCTGGAAGTCAGGTAATATCAGTCCTTCAATTTGTTCTTCTCCTTCAATATTGTGTAGGCTATTGTGAGTCTTTTGCTTCTCCACTTAAACTTTAGAATCAGTCTGTCAATAGTCACAAAATAACTGCCAAGAGTTTAAGATTCAGTTGAATCTATAGTCAAGATGGGAAGAAATAAAATCTTGACAATAGTAAGTCTCCCTATAAGTGAATAAAGTATCTCTACATGTATTTAGTGTTTTTTTTCTATAATCAAAGTTTTATGGATTTTCTTATATAGATCATGTATACATCTAGACTTATACCTAGGAATTTTATTTGGGGGGTTGCTAATGTAAATAGTATTTCGTTTTTAGTTTCAAATTCCACTTGGTCATTGATGATACATAGGAAAGCAATGACTACTGTACATTAGCTCTGAATCCTACAACCTCATTAGAATTGCTTACTAATTCCAGTTTGTTTGTGTGTTTGTCAGTTCTGTTGGATTTCCTACATAGACAAACATGTCATCTGGAAACAAGACTGTTTTTATTCCTTCCTTCCCAATCTATAACCTTTTATTTTATGTTCTTGTCTTCCTGCATTAGCTATGACATCAAGTATGATGTTGAAAAGGAATGGTGAGAGGGGACATCCTTGCCTTGTTCCTGATCTTAGTGGGAAAGGTTCTAGTTTTTCAACATTTCTTTTCCTTCCAGTATTCTCATTATGATCATGAGTAGTTACCTCATACTTCTTGGATACTCTATTTCGTTTTCTTTTCTTTTCAGTCTTATTTTCTCCTCAGTTTTCCATTTTGGAAGTTTATTTTGACATAACTTCAAGTTCAGAGATTCTTTCCTCAGCTGTGTCCCATCTACTAATAAGCCCATCAAAAACACTTCTGTTACCATGTTTTTGATCTCTATCTTTTCTTCTTGATTCTTCTTTGGAGTTTCATCCCTCTGCTTACATTGCCCATCTGTTCTTGCATTTTATCTACTTTATCCATTACAGCCCTTCGAACATTAATCATAGTTGTTTTGAGTTCCTAGTTCTGATAAGTACTACATTCCTGTCATAGCTGAGTCTGGTTCAATGCTTCCTCTGTCTATCCAAATTGCATTTTTTTTTTTTTTTTTTTTTGCCTTTTAGTATTCTTTGAAATATTTTGTTGAAAGTTGACATGATGGTACTGGTATTCTGGTAAATGGGCCTTTAGTGGTATGGTGGTAAAACGTAGGGAGGAGGAGAAATTTTCTTTAATCTTATGATTAGGTCTCAGTCTTCCAGAGCCTGTGCCCAAGTGGTGAATTTCATAATTCTATCTTGGTTTCCCACCACCCCTTGCAGGTGGTAGAGGTTGGAGAGAGTTGGCTGCAACTGGGTATTTTCCTTCCCTCACATGAAAGGCTAGAATGAGGTATTTCTCTCCTCTTGGTCAGTCAGGCTCTGATAAAATCTCAATAGTTTATGCTCTGGCAAAATAGTTTCTCATTGGGACAACTGTAATAGACAATTTAAAAAAAAAGGAAAAATTGGCCCTGGCTGGTAGCACAGTGGGTAAGGTGCCAGCCTGTGAACCCAAAGGTCACTGCTTTGATTCCCAGCCACGGCACATAACCAGGTTGTAAGCCAGGTCTCCAGCCAGGCCTGTAGCTGGAGGCAGGTGAAAGACAATCATACATTGATGTCTATCTCCTTCTCTGCCTCTTTCCCTTCCCCTTGCTCTAAAAATAATAAATAAAATCTTTTAAAAAAAGGAAACATTGGAAGAGCAATAAAATGTCAAATACTACGGGATTATTTAAGTAAAAAATGATATGTATGGGCAGTGAAGTCCTGTTTAACTTGTACATTGTGATAAAAAATATTCTCACGGGAGTGTTCAAAATGTGATGATCTAAAAGCAGGCCATGTGAAGGCAAGTATACTATTTTGTGATACATAGATACATGTTTGTACAATTTAACCAAGTCTTACTAGTAAATATGTGCAGGTGGTGGGATGATAAATTATTTTAAAAATTAAAACAATAGTTTCTCTCTTGAGGGCAGAGTACTCTGGAGTATTTCAAAATGCTAGTTCTGCCCTCCATCTGCAGGAAGCACAGTGCAGGTCGGGCGTCACTGTGAGAACCCAGTGGAGCTCTTGCAGGTAAAATTGACAGGAGTGTGTGTGCATGGGAGTGGTGGCTCCCCTGTGCCAGGACCCTTCCTGCTGGAGCTGTCCACACTGAGTCTGCAGCAAGTTGTCCCTTGCGGTTTGTTTTCCTGCCCTGGCATTGGTTCCCAAGAAGGTTTCTACTATCTGTTCATAGACATATTTTATTCCAGAAAGTTATGATTCTCTGGATCTACTTGTCTGTCTCCAATTTTAGGTACAGAAGTTTGCCCTTGCAAACTTCTATGGGAAGAGTTGTTGATTTTTCAGTTGGTTTGGCTTTTTACTTATTAGAATGGAGTGGCAACTTCAGGCTCTTCACATGCTTGACAAAAACTAGGGAGTCCCAATTATGCTTTTAAAATATTTGCCTTTCCCTTATTTTGTGCCTGCCCTGTGGGATTATGTACTCTGAGAGGCATCCTCCCAAATACCACATTATTCACTTTATTTACTCTATAGAGAGCTTAGTAAACAGTGATTACAGGCAAACAGGCTGTCAATGTTGGAAGTGATCTTATTGTAGAAACCATCCAGTCCAACTCTTACTTTTTTTTTAGGTAAAAATAAAATAAATAAGGTCTAAAAAAATTAAGTTACTTGATGAAGGTCATTCAACTAGTTAATGCGGAGACAACTCTCTTGGTTGGTCTTATGCGTTTTTAACTACCTACCACATATCTCAACTTCTAAATTGCTTTATTTGCCAATCTTTCTACTTAGACTGAGTATTTGTACAGTCACTGTTCTAAGTAAAAGTCTGACTTAATCTCAGAGAAATGTCTGATTAAAAACAGTTTGTTATTGCAGACTCCATTGTTTGTTTACTGACCGCTCACTCCCTCCTCTACCCCGGTGTTGCAGCATTGCCCACTCTACCTCCCTCATGGGTCAGAAGATGGTGACCTTGCCCTCCAGGCAGATATGGTTTCATCTAAGCCCAACTTGGAAGTCCCATGTTTTTTCCAATGCATAGCGTAGGAATGAACATGTGACCCAATTTAGGGCACTAGGACACAAGGGAAAGGTTTCTGGAAAAGATCTCCTTATTCCAGAAGGTAAAAATAAGAAAGGATGTTTGCCACAGCTGAACAGAGGGCCCAGAGCTTCTGTCCCCCTTTTGGACCCATAAGACATGCTAGCCAGAGGGTAAAGGTGGGCCACTAAGAAGGTGGGAGAGGAAGATGGAAAGAACCTAACCCCTGAGAACACTGTTAAGCTGCTAGACTTCTTGTTATGTTAGATACTAAACTGCCTTATGTTTAAACCAGTTTAAATTGAGTTTTTACGTAATTTGCACCTGAAGTCAGCCTCATGAAATAGTTATCAAATGAATATTATCTTACTTCCAAATATCTTAAACATGCACCTTTCTTAAATTTACTATACACATACTGCCTAAGATAGTTTCTGGTCCACAATAGGCCTATTTTCAAATGACTCTAAGCACTATCTAATTTTTATGCCTACAAATCTGTTCTTTCAGGTCCGGCTGGTCCAACCTGATGACCCTGATGACCCACTGCCCCCAAGTCCACTTGCCAATTTTGGATTGTTCAGGAGAAAATTTAAAAATCTGAATTATATGACTTTAATCCAGACATATTCCCACCATTCCTGTCATCTTGTGTTCTGCTGCTTTACACATTTATATAATTTGGGCCCTGGAGAGATCCATATTTTAGCCTTAACAAACTGCTCTTCTCAGAGGTACTTTAAAAAAAAAGAATCTCCAATCCGAACACCCTTTGCTCCAACAAGTTACATAAGTGAAGGGTAGCTTAGACATTCTGTATCTCGAGACACAAGGCTCTGCATAAGCCAGTGGTTCTCAGCCCTGACTGCACATGAGAATCAGTGGAGAGAGTTTTATATCCTGACACCCACACCCCAGATGAAGTAATTCAGAACCCTTGGGAGTAGGAAGGCATTAATGCTATTTCTTTCAAATTAACAAAATTATTTTAAAACAACATGGCACTTGCAAAAGGGTTGCAGAAGTACTATAAAGATTTCCTGTATACCATCAATCCAGATTTTCTATTCTTTTCTTCTCCCTCTCTCTGTTCTCTGTGTATATCTCTCTATATATACTTTTTTCTATACATGCACATTTTTCTGAAACATTTGAAAGTAATTTGAGGACATGACTCCCCTCTACTTCAGAACAATTTAATGTGTATTTCAGTGTGTATTTCTTCAAAATAAGGACATCCTCTTACACGATCATAGCACTATTACAAAATCAAGGCATCCAGTGATACAATTATATCATATAATCCACAACCATTATTCAGATTTCTCCAAATGTCCCACTGATATAATTTCTCTGGTTCAGTTTCTAGTCTAGGATCCAGTTCAAGTTCACCATTATGTTTAGTTATCATGTCTCTTCAGTCTTATTAAGTATGGGCCTGTTCCTCTATGTTTTATGACCTAAAACATTTTCAATAACAAATTAATTATTTTAAATTTTTTAAAAAAAGCTTTCTTCAATAACAGTTTACATTCTTTCAAGGAAATTCAAATTTCCAGAATTCCAACCTCCTAATCAATTCTAGACATTCTGTTACAAAATGTAGATAGCTATGTTGTAGTAACTAGATTATAGCTACATGACATTAACTGATACTTTCCCAAGTGAATTATTGAGTGACAAACACTGACTAGCAGTTTTTTCTTCAATATGTGTGTCAGAAAGGGTGCTTTAGGCTGCTACCACTGATGTGTTACAAAATGTCTAACAATCAGGATGTGGAGGAACCCCCACCCCCCATCACCCCCTCACTCTGCCCCCAGCATTTGCCAGTTTCCAAATTGTGCATGATTCCATCATAGCTACCTTCAAGCTAACAACACGATGTTACCAAATACAGATTTGGGAAGAGATGTGCACTGTCCGCGCTAACGAGCCCACATGAGCTCCAGCACTTGGTGTCAGTCACAGTAAGTAACAAACCAAACTGGCTTTTTGGAGTACATTACGGGAAATCTGGAGGTAGGGTGAGAGGGCTTTCTTATCTGTTGGTTCATAAAACTCATCGATAATCCAAGTTCTTTCTGGTTCTTTGTGCTGCCAACAGCAACGTTGGTTTGGATTTGAGGCTCTTAACTTGAGTAGAGTCAACTCACTCTGAATCTTTTCTTGGTCTGGGCTTTGAAACTAATTTGACATCAAAGAGCTTCTAAGTAAATAGCACTGAAAAAAATCTAATTTCTCTCTCTTCCTCTCAGTCTCAATATAACTTGCAAGTAAAAAATTGTACCAGATGATGTGTAAGGTTCTATTAGTCTCAAAAGAGTTATGACCTGCTTCCACAACTTGTTTCCACATAACCCTGTTTCTATGTGCTCTTTGCCATCATGATCTCATCTTCTCACATGGTTTCAATTATTGTCTCTACGTATCTAACTTCAGCTCTAAGATCTCTTTATAACTCCAGTACCCACATTTCCAAATGTCCAATCAACATTTTTTTTTTTACATAGATATCCCAGATTGACTTCAAACTCAATCTGTCTAATCCAAATAGATCACCCTTCCCTTGTCTATTCCAAAGAAATAAACAAAAACAATGCAAAAGTTTTCCTGAAAGTGTCAGCCACTGTTAAGGGCCCCACTACTCTGCAAGGTTTACAAGTTGACCCATCTTTTGATAATCAAGGATGGTGCCCAGTTGAAAATCTGATTTAAGAAACTAGATGGCTGGTAGGTTAGCTTACTGAATTAGGAAAGAGTGGAGGATAAAATGGTTTGTGATGGCAGGGGTGGTGAAGAAGGAGTACAGTACCCATGGTGAGTTTAGTTTTGGGACATATTAAATTTGAAGTGTGATTGTGATGTACAAGACAGAAGGCCACAGAGACAATTATCCTTGTTGGCCTGGCACACAGGAGGGAGATCCAGGAGGGAGAGAAAGCTGAATATTGACATGGCTGAACTTGCCCAGGTAGAGCTGGCAGAAATGAGAAGAGAAGTTAGGCTAGAGCCTTGTATTGTATGACATGAGGGGAAGGCAAGGGGGAAAAATCCTGAAAATTCAACCGAAAAGACAGCCAGGAAAAACAGCGTGTTATTGAAGTCAAGAGGAGGGATTATTCAAGGAAAAGTTGTGTTCTGGAGAGTGCAATCCTGCTGGAATCTGAGGTAGGGTGAAAAGCCTAGGAAGTGTTCTCTGCATGAACTTTAAGAACTGATGGGAGAGCTTCCAAACATTTCCCCGGTGTGTCAGGTGCAGCGGCCAGAATGTGTGGTGAGTGGACGACTGTCCAACAAATGACAGGAGGAAAAGTGACAACTTTGGGGAAGGAAGAATCAATAAAGACTTACTGAATATCTACTTGGTGGCTAGAGTGGGAAATAAAAACAAACAAGAAATAAGTTCAAGTGCTTGTCCTCAAGGAAAATGTAAAAGAAAGCTACATTGAAATGTGGCCTAAAGTTCACTGGTACTTTCAGGGTTGAAATGTGAAGAAAATATTTTAAATACCCGAAGAGGCACAAGTAGAGATGTAACAACAGCTGATTAGGGTCCCTGCTAAGGAGCTTTAGGAAATAGTCCCATGTGCTTTGAGCTGAGTTTTAGAAAAATTAGCTAAGCTTAACAAAGACAGGCAAAGAGAGGGAAACCTGAAGTGGGAACACTGGTTAGGAAAGTCCCTTCCACGGGTGCTTTTCATGGGCATTTCAACATCCACAGGCCTGTTCTGTTTAAAAAATAATCACCACACCACCACCACCACCAAGAAAGTCCCTTCCTGCCACTGAGTATTTTCCCTCTTGCTCCAGCCACATTCTCTTCTTTTGAAAACCAAATATGTTTTCCACCCATGAAGTCCCTTTGAGTCCATTTCGAGGTCCTGCTATTTGCTCCAACCTACCATTTACATTTACCTCCAGGGTCTTTTTCATGGAGAAGGGAGAAGAGAATGGAATGCAGGCTGCTGGCAGATGCAGTCATGGGTGTATGAGGCAAGCTTCTGCGTCTCTGACGGGCAGGGCAGAGCGGTTCTCTTCGCTCCCCATGGCGGCTGTCCCCACCCCCAACATCCCTCCCCACTCAGTTTTACCTGTCATTGGGCTCCCATCCTCTCCCCATCTTTCAGATTTTTTTTGAAACTTTGTTCAGCACTGGTCTAGGTGCACTTTGCTGTTATAAATGTATCCCTTTATTAGAGGGGCCTTGTAGGGATGAACTCAATTACATTTTGGAAACATCGAAGGGAATAGAAAGAAAAAAATTATTTTTCTGCCAGATTCTGACTGGCATACCTTAAAATGAATTTACATCCAGAGATGAAATTTGTCATCAAGCTGTGAGTTAGAGCATGCTAAGCTGTCCCCTTCTTAGGGCCTTCATTTTGCTCCTCCCTCTCCTGCAGTGTTCTGACCTTGCTCCTGCTTTCTGCTTAGGATTCTGCTCAGGCCTCACATCTTCAGAGTGACCAGCTTATCTGTGCCCAGTCACTCTCCCATCACCTGTTGCCTTCAAAACAGTTAATACTGGGTGAAATGATATTGCAGGACTTTTGCCTCTCTTGTTCATAGAGGAATCTTGGGAGCCTAGAGCAGTGCCTGGCCTGCCATAAATGTGCACTTAATATTATCTGTATAATTTATTTACTCAGTGAGGTACATTCACAGTCATTGTAGCTTTTATATTTGAATTAGGTTATATCCTTTCCCGCCTTTCTCAGAGATTAGCAGAAAATGTAGTTTAAGTGGTTAGTTTGTTGGTCCTAATTGTGGCATTTGAGTCTTTGAAAGATTCCATCATTGGGCCACACTTCAATTCAAGGGTAGGTGTGGTAGAAGACAGAGATGGGACAGTCTCTGAGTTCTGCTGAGCCATCTGGTGCAGTTCCCTGTGCCACATGGCATTAAGGTGGAATGGGACCTGGCTTCTAAGAGTCTCCACCCTTTCTCTCTACTTGGTCACACATTACTCTTCTTCAGTCAAACTCATAAATGAACAATTTCTGTGCTTCTTTTGAGTCTGTTACAGAATATTTTCTTTCTACATTATCAAATCCCAGTTATCCTTCAAGCCTCAACTCAACATTCTTTTCTCCACGTGCCTTTTCAAACATCCTAGGATTTTACTATTATTCATTGTCTTTGGATATCACAGTCTGTCACAGAACTTTAGCTTTGTGTCATAATCCTCTCCTGTTGTAAATCCCGACTCTCCACTGGATTATAAACTCCAAAGGAGATCATAGCAGGAGCTCCCTCAATAGTCATTAATTGACTCAGTGTCCTGAAGTAGGTTCATGCCATAAAGTAGAACAAGATCCTGAGGCCTCTTCTAGAAAACCCTAACACTCTGGTGTACTCATAGACAAATATGTTATATTGGGGATGGTCCAGTGATCCTGTATATTCTTCCACTTTCTCTTCCTCCCAGCCTTCAACATCCTGGGCCCATATCATCAAGATGATAGAGTCATCTTGGAGGAAAGGTGAAGATGAAATAGGACGGTTCGAATATGGGATTGCAACCCCTCTCATCTTTCACACATCAAGCAGTGAAGTGTGCGTGTTTTGTCCAAATTAGCAGTGAAAAAGGAAGGATTCCAAAGCTGTTGGTATCATGATGCCAAAATATCCAGATGAAGAGTTCAGTCAATTGTGCAGATGTTCCAAATGTAGAATGCCAAACATCACAATCTGTGGAAACATCCAATGACAATTTCTTTTTTATTTTGCTCTTGATATCTTGGTGGGTTACATCTGCAGCCCGATTGTTGAGCTCGAGAGCCAAAATCATCTTTTCTATCCAAAGGTATTGGGTTTACACTCTGGAAAGGGTTTTAATTTTTTTCTAGGGTACTCTTCAAGCAGGACATACTTCTGAGTTTTATTATTTAATTCAGTCAGAAGGGAGAAATAAGGTGGACACATCCTCAGAAATTGCCACGGAAATAAACAAATACTGCAGTCTTAAAAGCAAATGGTATATGTCGGGTCACAATTTTAAAACAAAATTAAAATAGTCCCAAGGGAAAAAAATGTACAGGCTATTCTAAGCTTTCTCTCACAAACATATTACATGTGAATGCGTTACACAACCTCTCTAAGTGCTGGTCTATTTCAGCAATGCTCTAATTTGGCTTTCCCTGTCTAGGCCCTCAAGTATGTGACACTTTGACTCCATAGTTCACTCTTGCTCCTGCCAAAGCAACTCAACACCGAAGTTCCATTTGGAATTTTGAGCCCAGCTAATCTCACGCAGCTTCCCAGGCTGGGTCATTGCCTGGACTGCAAACCCGTGTGGTCATCCATCTTCTTCCTCACTCCGCCCCAAACTGCTCTCGGTTTGCAGTTTTCTCGCTCTTGATCTGGCTTCCCAAAAGTCTCCTCCTCCCTGAATCCTTGATTATATGGGGACAGGGAGACAAGAAACAAAGGTTCTTCACTCTCACTTTTAAAACAGCCAAATTTCTTTTCAATAACTTAAGTGTTTTATTTTATTATTATTATTATTATTTTTTAATTTTTGGCTCTGGCTGGTGGTACAGTGGATAAGGTGCTGGCCTGTGAACTCCTTGCCCTGATAAATGGCGCTGTGAGCAGGAAGCCAAGGTGCTAGGACTTGACATCCTTGGAAATATTTTATCTAAAAGAAAAATTTTAATGACTGTTTTCTTTGCCATATAACATAACCTAAGCACAGAGGTGAGATCCTTCTTGCTCACAGGTCCCACCCGTGCTCTAGCGGGGAGATTCTGCAGGGCGTTCACCCCAACCAGCAGGCATCTTAGCAGCTCACCTTTAAATTTTACTCCATTTCTCAATCCACTCATCAATTTTTAAGTTAGCGGAAATGTTTCTTTTTAAAAATGATCTGTCATTGACAGTACAACTGGTAGTTTTACTTTTATTTATTTGGTATTTACTTCTCTGTGTGACTTCTTGTAATTGGAGGTTGGAAGAGGCATCAGTGACATCAGGCTTGTCCCTTTTGTCTCTTGAGCAGTGGTCCCCAACCTTTTTGGCACCAAGGACTGGTTTCATGGAAGACAATTATTCCACAGAAAGGGTCAGGGGATGGAAGATGGAGTTCAGGTGGTGAGGGGAGCTCGCTGGCCTGCTGCTCACTGCCTGTTGTGTGGCCCAGTTCCTAAGAGGCTTGGCCAGGTGACTGGGGACCCCTGTCCTAGAGAGTGTGGGCACTCCTCCAGCTCCTATCTTTGCTTCCTCCCCTCTCTGGTGTTTCAGCTCAGGCTCATTTGTTGCTCTTCTTTCCACTCCTTAATGGTGATATTTTCTGGGATTCCATCCTCTTCTCTTCTTTCTTCTCCTTGGATTTACTTTAACTGAATAATTTCATATACTCTCATTGCTTCAACCTTCATCTTCATGCTAACACTTCTCCAATTTATAACTCTAGCCCAGTCATTTCTCCTGTTTAAACATTTTTATCCTCACTTTTCTTAATTTAAATCAAATCAGTTATTAAAATCTTATTTATCATATTTCTATGTCAGAGTTTTAAATAATTTGCACTTTCAATAACATTGATAAAGCCTGATTTATTTATTTATTTATTTATTTTATAGATTTTAAAATTTTATTGTTGTTGTATTACATTCATCCCCTTTTTGCTCCTTCCCTCTGTCCCCCTCCCCACCCACCTATTTATTTTTATTAAATTCATTGGGGTGACTTTAGTTAATAAAATTATATAATTATATAATAGGTTTCAGGTATACAATTCTCTAATACATCAGCTATGTGTTGTATTGTGTATTCACCACCCCAAGTCAAGTTTTCTTCCATCACCATTTCCACCATTCACTGGCTTATTTTGAAATTTATTTTATGTTACTATTGGTTTTATTAGTAAGGCTTTAAAAATTTAATCTACATTAGCTCAGGGACTGATAATTATCATATGAAAGCTGTATTGTAAATTCAAGATATTCAAGATACCTATTTTGGAAGAATTACAAGTATATTTTATAAGTAGTGGTCAGAAGTATTATAGTGATTAGGATAGCTAAATAACATTTCCATGGGAATATTTCATTTCTGGGAGTCTTTGTATCAATCTCAATAGAGTCTGGCAGATATTATCAATCATAATCAAAAAGTCTAAATAAAAGGTATATTATGGTGATTACTATCACCAACATCATCATAACTATAAAATATGTAGCTAGATTAAGGAAACATTTCTTCTGTTTTTTTTTTTTTTTCTTTTCTTTTCTTTTCTTTTTTTTTAATTTTTATTTTATTTATTTATTTATTTATTTATATTATTTCCAGAGAGAGAGAAAGGGGAAGAGAGAGAGGCAGAGAGGGTGAGAAACATCAATGTATGGTTGCCTTTCACCTGCCTCCAGCTATGGACCTGGCTGGAGACCTGGCTTGCAACCTGGTTATGTGCCCTGGCTGGGGAATCAAACCTGCGACCTTTGGGTTTGCAGGCCGGCACAGGCACCTTATCCACTGTGCTACCAACCAGGGTCATTTCTTCTGTTTTGAGGATGGAGATAGATGGGTAAAAATTTTTACATATTCCTCTTTTTTTTTTTTTTTTAAACATTTTTACATTTAAATATAAAAACTTAAATTTTTGCATTTTTACATATTCCTCTGTTTGAGGAATATGTAAAGGTGGAGGTAAAGAAGCAGAGAAGACAAGTGAAAATAGCAACGGAGAACATCTGTAATGTACCAAGCAGAAGGGGGATGCACTGTCTGTGGCCCACAGGAAACCCCTTCATTACTCAGGTGGAAACAGGAGTTGCAATTTAGAAGGGTCTTTAGCAGGCAGCTAGAAAAGGCAGTGTTTATAGAATTAGAACTTTCAAACTATTTGGAAATAAAAGGCAAACTGAGGTGGTGAGGGGGAGACAAAGGGAGTTAGGAAGAGACAGAGAGCCAAAGAGAAAAACAAAGAGCGTGACACTCAGAAAGGGGACCAGGGAATGCTTTACAGACAAAGTCTCTAACAGAGACACAGGCAGGAGTCTGGGTCAAAATTATGGAGTTAGAAAACCACCAAGCCAATAAGGCCTCACTATAATGAGCCAGTATGAAATGTACTAGAAGGGCCTTGGCTGGTGGCATGGTGGATGAGGTGCCGGCCTGCAAACCGAAAGGTTATTGGTTCAACTCCCAGCCAGGGCACATGAGCAGGTTGCAAGCCAGGTCTCTAGCCAGCTTTGTAGCTGGAGGCAGGTGAAAAGGCAACCATACATTGAGGTCTCTTTCACTCTCTGCCTCTCTCCCCTCCCCTCTCTCTGGAAATGATGAATAACATCTTAAAAAAAAAAAAAAAAAAAAAAAAAGTACTGGAAGGTAAACCTGCCTTTCCAGTTCACATGGAGTATGACATTTTTGGCCCCACATTTTGTCCAACATAGTGAAAAAAATGCAATAATGAAATATTTAATAAACAGCTCCCAATGCAAAAACTTACTACTTTTGTCACATGTAAAACTATACAAAGTGGATAATAATAGCCATCTGTACAGTGCCACTGGCAAAGACCAAACTATCTTTCAGACCTTAAGACTACCTCAATCAATGGAAGCTTCCATAAAGTCTACTATATTCAAGTCCCTCCGTACTTGGCTATCATTCTGAAAACATGCTTGCTAGAACTGCATCAGAAACATAGGAAATGAGTTATTATTTACAGAAAAATGTCCCAATTTTTGAGTGACATTTTAAAGAAATATTATGTTGTTCTACTGAAACTTGTTCTGAAAGTGTCCTGCTTCTCTTTCTAAAAATACACCAGTCACTAAGTTTGTCAGAACTGACATTTTACATTTACTTATTTACAGAAAAACAACAACAATAATAACAGCCATCATGGACTGAGTACTTACTAGGTGGCAGGTATTATTCTAAGCATTTCACATGTACTAGCTCATTTTATTCTCACAAAAGCCAAAGTGTCTGGTAGCATTATTATGCCCATTCTATAGATGTGAAAATTAAGACAGAGGCTAAATAATTTACCTCAAGTTACACAGGTATGGTAACAGCTGAACTTTTGCTCATGCTGCTACATGCACCTACAATGCTCTATTTTGGCACTTCTGCCCATCAGTATCCCACTTATGTTCAAGGTCTGGTACAAAAACCAATATTCTCAGTAAAGGAGTGGGAAAAGAGATTTTAGGTGCATTCTTGAACTGACAGAGGGTGGTAGGGCTGTTTGTCTTTGGGTGTTTTTATAGGGTCCTGAGGCAGAAACCTACCACTATTCTACAACCTTTAAATAAGCAACCCCTTTCCTTTCCACCAAATTCCTACCTCTGCAGTGATGCCTCTAGGCAGTGAGCAATAGAACCTCACTAACTGATATAGAGCAGCAAGAGGCTGGCTGGTAACAAGGGTATGTAGAGAGGGCTCTCCAAAGAATGTGGCATCCAGGGAACTAAGGAACAGGGATAGGAACCACCTCCTCCTAGTTTGGGAGCTGTGGAAGAAACCACAGCTTCCTCTTCCTCAAGGCACAGTGGACTTGGCATCTTCAAGTTCTAGAACTTGAGGACTGGCTAGGTGGCTTGGCAGAGGCAGGTAAACGTGTTAGCTTACATGAACGTTGGGGTCTCTCCTGTGCACTGCTTAGCTGGAAATGGTTTGGACCACAGAATTCCTCATGTTGTAGTCAAGTTGATTATTTATTCTGTTTGTGTGCTGGGATGATGGATGCAAGCAGGGACTGAAAGGATAGAACACTACTACTGGTTAAAGGTGGGCTCAAATACTTGGTTTAGAGAGAAGAATTCTACTTTTCCTTGGAGGGGATGAGGCCAGCTTCTGTCCTGATGACAACCCTCAGATGACTCTCCAGGGCGGCCCCAGAACACTCTCAGTCAATTGGGCTTACCTTTTTACGGGGCAGCTCCAGGCTTGGAGAGAGTGTGTGAACATTGTACTCCTGACTTTTTCCCTGAGCTTCCTTTCAAGCTTCATTGGCTGCTTATGAAGAGTCTTTTCCTGGGCACAAGACGTACTTGGAAAGTCAGTGTAAGAGTTCTCATTTCTCATGGAATATTTTTCTTGCAAGGTAGAACTACTATCCTTGGACAGTAAAGAAGTCAATACAATGTCTGTATGTCTTGTGGTGAAGGAGTTTTCCCAGATAGTTCAGAATTAGAACTCAGACAATTGCCATTTGACTTCTGGTTTGATTGTTATCTATATAAGAAAAGAATGTGTCTCTTCTACACTGAGATTTCTGACAGACTGTGTCTCCACCTCATAGTATTTTTTCAGTGCTATCATTAAAAATGAATTAAAAATATTTATTCAAGTTAATACATGCACACAATTAAAAAAACAAGCAGTACTATACAGTTTTATTAAAAAATCAGCAGTTGGTTAACCCATTTCTTTCCATCACCCCTCCTAATGTCAATTTCTTTAACTGTTTCTCAAGGGTTTTGTCTTTATGTTTTAAAACTGTAACTTCTCCATCTTGATGTTTTTCAACTTTAGCCAATATTTATCATTGAGATTACTTAGATCTCATAAAATCTCACCCCCTTAGCCACTTTCCCAGTACAACTGTATCACAGTTTCTAAAATTAAATGATTAGTTCATGATTGCACTACTACAGCTATATAAACATTGGCCACTGCTGAGTCAAACATCATAGTTTAGTATGTTTTCATTCTTGTATAAATAGTTCTTTAGTTTCCTTCCCTTTTTTGTAGTTCCTTATGTGTCTATTCAACTGTTCCAAGAGATCTGTAAAATATTTACTAAATTACTCAAACACCTATGTCAGATATTTACTGATTTCATTCTCCCCCCAACCCTGACTCCCAAATCTTCATCCCTGAGTCTTCTTTCCTCTGAACTAGTTCGCGTGAATCACTTCCTGGTCCTGAGTGGGGTTCTCATCCCGATCCTCCCCTTTGCTGTTTTCCTAAGTTGGGCATTGGTTTCCTGGGTCACTTAACTTCTTTTTTCTTAATTTATTTCCTCATTATTAAAGCATATTTTCTAGTGCATTCCTAAGAAAGGGTGTATGGATGGTTATTTTTCTGAGTCATAACATATTTAAAAATGTCTTTTGCCCTTGTACTTGATGAATATAGATCTTTTGGCCCAAAGTGTTTTTTTTTTTTTATTCCCAGATTTTGAAGGAATTGATTTGTTGTCTTAAAGTTTCCATTGTTACAACTAAGGGTCTGGAGAGAACTAGAGGGTATTATGCTAAGTGAAATAAGCCAGTCAGTGAAAGACAAATACCATATGATCTCATCTATAAGTGGAACCTAATGAACAAAACAAACAAGCAAAATAGAACCGGAGACATGGAAATAAGAAACAAACTCACAGTGACCAGAGGGGAGTGGGGAAAAGGATAACAGGGAAAAGAAGGCGGAAGGGTCTAGTCAAGGAGCAAGTGTAAAGGACCCATAGACATAGACAATAGGGTAGGGGTTGATTGTGGGAGAAGGGGTGTGGGACAGGGGAGAGCAGCAGGGGGAAAGCTGGGACAGCTATAATTGAACAACAATAAAATAAAATAAAAAGAATTATATATATGTTATATATATAATATATCATGTTTTGGCCTTTAAATATATATCTTTTATTTATTTTTCTATTACAGTTGTCCCTGTTTTGGCATTCATAAATATCAAAGTGCCTTGAAATGAATTTTTTACTAACCTGTTTTTCAAAGTGCTCGTGAAGTTTTATATTTTTAGCTATTTTTATTGTTGTTTGTGAAGTTTTTAAATTTGGAAACTCATGTCCTTTAGTTGGGCATTATTATTATTATTATTATTGTGATTGTTGTTGTTGTTATTATTATTGTTGCTATTTCTATTTTACCTCCATTTTCTCCATATTTTTTACACATTTTATCCTAGAAATTGTATTATTAAAATTCCTGGAGACATTTGCTCTGCGTTTAATATTTTTTCTTGTATGAGGTCATCAAGATGCCATGATAGCTGTAAATAAGTTATTTGAGGTTGAAGAAGCAGGAGAAAAATAGGCAGCCCCTTTATAACATATGATTATAATTTTATATGATTTTAATCAATATATTTACTACATCTTAATTTAATCTGTTTGTAAACTTTGGATAAACTCCAGAAATGGAAAATGCAAAATAGGAGGTCTTGGTGATTTGACTTAGCTTGCTGAAAAAGTTTCAGGTAACTTTTAGATACAGCACATCTAAATTGTTAAATTGGTTTCAACCTCTGTCTTGGATTACTGCCTAGTAATTTCTTTGTGATGGCTAGGAAGTGTGGTTGCTTATCTTTTCAAGAGTAGTTGAGACTTCCTTCTTGAAAAAAATATGTCCCCATTATTCTAACAAAAAAGTAGAAGTGTTCCTACCTCCAAAGCAGGGAAAAGTTGTTTAATTTCAATCACATTCTGCTTGATTTTAATCTGGTTTTTTTTTTTGTTGTTGTTGTTGTTGGCTTAAATATCTCTTTATAACTAATGGTACTTAGTCATGTCTTCTGTTATTCATGAGGTAATTTTAAAATTATACTTACAAAATCTCAAGAATTTGAAAAATCATTTACATTATATTACTTATACTATGATTATGTAAATATTTGGCTGGTAGCACCAAATATTTAGCAAAAAAATTTTGCCATTTTTTAAAAAGAGAACCTTTCACAAGCCTCAGCCAAATGAATTCACTTTTAATTTTGCTCTGGAGTCTTTCATTTCTGAATCATATACGTAACCGCTGATTTCTTTCTTTTTTTTTTAAACCTCAAGGCCTCCTTTTTCTTAGAATTACTTTGTTATAGATGGACTTTTTTCATCCCCTCAAAGTTTGTATGTTGAAACCTAATTTCCAATGTGATAGCGTTTGGAGGCGTGGCCTTCTAGAGGTCTTTAGGCTAGGAGGGTGGAGCCTTCTTGACTGGGATTAGTACTCTTATAAAAGGGACCCCATGGAGCTCTCTTTCTTCTGCCACATGAGGACGCAGCAGGAGGCAACTATCTATGAACTATCAGACTCATATGAGTCCACCAAGGCTCCCCAGACTACTAATCTGCTGGCAGCTTGCTCTTGGACTTTCCCACCTCCAGACTGTTAGGAAAAAAACGTTTGTTTATAAGCCACCCAGTCTACGGCATCGTGTTATAACAGCCCACACTGACTAAGACACAGTTTATACTTAGTTGGTTTGTCTTTTTGAATAACAATGGATGCCTGACATCTGAATTCTTGTATGTCCAAAAATGTCTTTATTTTGCCTGCCAATTTGATCCATATCTGCATATACAATTCTAAATTTAAAAGTTTAGAATTATTCCATTGCTATATATGAAACATCTGATGATAACTGGATTTACAGTATTCTGCAGCTAGCTGTATTTTTTCTCCATTAAAGGCAGTTTTTCTATCCTGAAGTTTTAAAATTTTTACCAGTGTGTGTCTAGATATGTTATTTAAAAGAAAATTATTATTCTCACCAGTTAGTAGGACCCTTCAAATATTTCTTTAGGTCAGTACATTTTCTACTATTGTTTTTCAATTATTTCCTTCCTTTTATTTGTCCTGTTTGTTTCTATTGGAACTCCAATTCGATGGCTATTGGAGTTCCTGAATATATCTTCATATCTATTACATCTTATTTTAATTTTTATTTATTAAAATATTTTATTTATTATTTCCAGAGAGAGGAGAAGGAAGAGAAGCAGAGAGGGAGAGAAACATCATTGTATGGTTGCCTTTCACCTGCCTCTGGCTATGAACCTGGCTGGAGACCTGGCTTGCAACCTGGTGATGTGCCCTGCCTGGGAATAGAATCGGAGATCTTTGGGTTCACAGGCCAGTGCCTATCCCACTGAGCCACCAGCCAGAGCTCACATCCTATTTTTAAATACACAATGTAGGATACTAGTTAAGAGTAAGGTCTCTGGGGTCAGATTCCCTTGATTTTGAATTTCAACTCTGCCACCTCATTAGCTGTATGACTTTGGGTATGTTACTTAACCTCTCTGTGTATATAATTATAGTTTTTAGCGGAGAGTTGTTAAAAAATTAAATAAACTGTTATAACTAAGGAACTCAGAAAACTATGGCACATATTAAGTGCTACTATGATTTTCCCCACCTTATTATTTATATTTTCTAAGAAGCTACTCAAATTTCCTTCCATATCATCAACTTTTCTTCCTTTTCTTTTCTTTTTTTTAAAGATTTTAATTATTTTTAGAGAGAGGGGAAGAGAGACAGGCAGAGAGGGAGAGAGACATCAATGTATGGTTTCCTTTTTCACCTGTCTCCAGCTATGGACCTGGCTGGAGACCTGGCTTGTAGCCAGGTTATGTGCCCTGGCTGGGGAAACGAACCAGTGACCTTTGGGTTCGCAAGCTGGTACCTTATCCACTGTGCCACCAGCCAGGGCCTCATCAACTTTTCTAGTAGTCCAATTAATTGTTCAGGCCATTCATTAATTATTTTAATTCGGGCACTTGTATTTTCAATGGCAACAAAATCTTTCCCATCTTCTGATTGGTCCATTTTCATAGCAATTTGTTTTCATTTTGGCTGCAAAAATCATCTTTATACTAATTTAACTTTTCTCGAAGTGTTCTTACTTGTTCACCAAGTTATCTCCTTTTCTTGGGGATTAGTATTTGTCTTGTTTATCTTGGTCTTTCTCTTTCATGGTGTTGTTTTCCTCAAATACCTAATGTATGAACATTGGTAAGTGCACACACTGTGCTTGAGTTTTCTTTATAGTTTTGTTCAACCTGGCTCTCTACCAGAGTCCAAGCAGCAGAACAGAAACCACACATTACTGCAGATCAAATTTAGTTAGAGATTCTTTACAAGATTATTGGAAATTCTAGAGGAGCAAAAGACAGTAAGGTCAAGTTACTCAAAGATGAATAACTACAGGAAGCTGTTATCATCTTTGTGCTGAAGAGGGAAAACTTGACCCAGATGCCAGGTCAGATGTGCTGCCAAGGCTCCTGCTGTTGGAGCCTGAACAAGAACTCAGTCATTTGATCTAAATGGTTAGGACTGGGGTCCACACATTTAAATGCCTCCAGGGGCTTGCCAATCCCCGGAATGCATGAAGCAGGTGGGCCAGTAGGCATGAAATATCAAGGGCAGTGGAAACTATGGCTAGCTGGGAAATGCATGCCTGGCCAAAAGACCTTTGGATTTAATTTTTACAAAATATTATCTTATCTAACAAAACTGATTTTCAGCTAGATTCCATGTCTGTTGATTTTCACTTCTCTAAATTATTTTAAATATTTATTATTTTAAGAAAAAAAAAACGTATTCTAAGATTTACTAAAGGTCTAATGTATCCCACAGAGAGTGAATTTTTAAAAGTATTTTAAGATTTGAATAATATCAATTTGTATCCTGTTTTATCATTTTGTTATAATCATGTATCATATTATGATTTTGGTCATACTGGCTGGAGTATTTAGTTGTTTTTTTGTTTGGTTCTTTTAAGGGTATAGGAAAAACAATTCTGTTACTTTTAATATTTTATAGTCTGTATTTTGGAGTCCTGTCTGACAAACATGAGCTAAAGTATTATGATTTGGATGCTTTCCAGATATGCATATCACTTTTCAGGCCATAAAAGGCATGATAGGATCCTTGGCAAATGGACCAGAACTGCCTGAACCTCAGAAGGACTGACATTATGCTGATAGAAGCAAGGGAGGAAAAAAAGGGAAAGCAAACTGCCATAAATCACTTGAATTTTTTTCAGACACTATTAAACTTATGGGGGGAAACTCATAGCAAGATCAAGCAATTATCTTTAATAATAGGAGAAAGAAACCAAGAGGTTTTTGTGCCAAATACACACCAGGCACGGTTCATGTGTCATTTTGTTTTTCTCAAATCAACCATGTAAGGCAAGCATTTTAGCTCATGTTAGGGATGGAAACCTGAGGCTTGGAGAACTGAAGTCACTTGACTGGTCAAACAGCTACTGAGTAGCAGTTCAGTTATTTAAGTATAAGTGCTTTCGATTCCAACACCATACTATCTCTTTGTCAAGTCAGAAGTTGGTGAGACATTTCAGAAGATCATAAAGAAATTCCCAAGAAAGGAACATTTTTGAGTGTTGTCAGTATTTCCCTAACAATGTGTTGGAAAAGGGTTAAAAGTTGTATACCCTTTACTGGTTAATTTTGCAAGCAGAACAAGAAGTGAGTAGAATTATTTTAACTTAACATCCACTGAGATAGTTGTTGAGCCAAGTCAGGCTTTGAAGATAGCCTGTCGATCTTTGCCTCTTATTCCACAAATAGAGCTGTGGTGACTTTTGTGCATAGACTTGGCATTCACCCCACTTGCTCACACACGCACCCTGACTTGTGGTCTCCAGCGACTTACTGTGTCTCTGAACGTTGACAGACAGCCACACCTAAAATCACTGCTGGGAAGAGAAGGAAACTGAGAAACCACATACCACTCTCCACCTCCAGAACCTCACGGCAGCATAATGCAAAAACCAAAGTAGGTCTTCAATAGGCAGCCGACAGATTAAGTTCCGGGAGGGCAGAATTAATTACAACCTGAAGCATAATTGTTCAAGAGGCAATTCATCCTGTGCCTTGCAGCCGCCAGGGGCCTCTGAATGCCTGGCAGTTCACGTACACTGTCTGGCTGTACGCCCTGTTAAGACCAACAGGTTGCTATGTTTATGAGCAATGATACAATGAAGGGGGTACTGCCTAATACCACTAATTGCCACTTAGAGTTAATCTTGAGCTTTATTCTTTCTGTGTGCTTTATGAGCCCTTATTTGCTTAATTAGCCAGCGCTGGCTGCTGTGAGATGAATGAGCATTGCCTCTGCATCTGCTGGTGAGGGCCTAGATGTTCTACACTGTCCTATGGAAACCACACCTCAATTTTTCCTTGGCCATTTCTTGTTTTGAAGTTATGTCTACTTGGTAAGCTCTGCACACTTGTCAGTTTTAACTAAAAAGGTCCTCAATGGCTTCTCAACACCTTTTGCCATGCTCTAATCCAGTGGTCCTCACCTGGTGGGTTTGTAAAAACCCAGATTGCTGGGCCAACCCAGAGAACTTCTTATTTACCAGGTGTAGGGTTGAGCCCCTAAATTTGCATTTCTAACAAGTTCCCAGGTGATGCTGATACTACCAGCTGGGGAGGGCTCTAGGGAGTTACACTTTGAGAAACTACGGCTCTAAATCAATACCTCAGAGCTGCTCTAGAAGACAAAGGTGTGGGTAGTCTTCAACCAATGACCCAGCCTCGCAGAGGCCTAGCAGGGAGACACAGGCCTTTGTGAAATCAGAAACACTGAGGGAAAGCCAAACCCCATGTTGTTTTCCCTTTGAAATGCATAGCAATGGGGGAAAGCCACAATGACCCTCTAATTTCATGGTTCTTAAAGTGTGGCTCCCGGACCAGAAGTATCAGCATCACCTGGGAACTTGTTGGGAATTCAGCTAAATCAGAAATTCTGGAGGTAGGGCCCAGCCATCTGTGTTTTACTAGCACTGTCCCCTAACCCCCTACCAAATACTGTAATGGGTGAACTACTGCTTTGAATCTATTCTTTACACGGCAGTCAGAGTTACCTTTATTATTATTACTATTGTTATTATTATTAAAGATAATCAGCCGTAGAAATCCTGTTTTTCACTTATGGTTTATTACATTCAACTACATTGGGCTGCAAGTAATAGGCTAACTTTTAATGGCTTAACTACAAAGATGTATGTGTTCCCTGTGCATCTACAAGTCTGGAGTTAAAATCTAACAACTCTAAAATGCCATTAATATTCAGATCCCTTTTATTTTAGCTCGATCGTCTTTGGCTTGAAGCTTTCAACTGGCTGAAAGATGGTTATTGATTTCTCAAGTATGACATTTGAGTTAGATGAAGGCAAAAAAGAAGGGCATAGCCAAGGAAAAGAGGGAAGTTTCCTTGTTAGGATTTTTTAAAAGGTTATTATTGCAAAATGAGTAAATTGAATTTTTGTTGATTAGAATAAAATAATATAGTCACCCTAGCAAAGACATAGTTTGAAAGGCTAGAAATTAGAGGAAGACAAAGGAAAATGAGACTGCCTTGGATGTCAATAGCCCATATACAATATCTGTTGTGTTTTAAGTACACTTTGTAAAGTTATTATTATAGTGAACTTCATACTTAGACTTATTTACAAGAAAAATGTGTCTGCTTTTTATAAAATGCTGAGATTAAAGAATCTCTCTGGGTTTTGACAGAGAAAATGTCTGGTAAGTCTCATTTGACAAACAATAAAGATTCTGCTACTGAGATTAGGTTTGGCCTATTATTGTTCAGTTAAAAGCCACTTCCCAGCTCCCCGGTACACACCCACACACATTTACATTTCTGTGGGAAGGCCATGTTTCCCAGACCATAAACATTGAGCTTTGTCATGTCATCTTTCCTTGACTTCATGATAGGTATATTTTCATGGACATTGACTTGAGACTTGCATATTTGGCCTGCTTTTCCCAATAGGATTCTAATGGATGAGAGGTGACCCAAGGCCTGAAGTGAGATGAGTGGTTGATCTTGTTCTATAGTGTCCTGCCATCTAGAATGAACTTTTAAAAATTGAAATGTTTATGCCTGGCTGGTAGCACAGTGGACAAGGCGCCGGCCTGCGAACCCAAAGGTCGCAGGTTTGATTCCCCAGCCAGGGCACATAACCAGGTCGCAAACCAGGTCTCCAGTCAGGTCTGTGGCTGGAGGCAGGTGAAACGCAACTGTACATTGATGTCTCTCTTCCTCTCTCCCTTCCCCTCTTTCTAAAATAATGAAATAAAATCTTAAAAAAAAAAAAAGGAAATGTTTAATAATTGTAGATTCATATGCAATTGTAAGAAATAATATGAAGATTTCCCCTTAATGATAACATTTTGCAAAACTATAATATAATGTCATAACAAGGATTTAAACATTGATATAATGCACCTATTTTTTTTCAATTCTAGTTCACATTCAATATTACTTTGTATTTGTTTCAGGTGTACAGCGTAGTGGTTAGACAATCATATACTTTACAAAGTGTTCTCCCTCATCTTTGCACCATACATATTTATTATAACCTTATTGACTATACTTTCTATGCTGTAGTAATGCACCTATTTTATTCAGATTTCCACAATTTTACTTGTAGTCATGTGTGTCTGCATGTATGTATGTGTATTAAGCTCTAGGCAGTTTTATCACCTGTGTGCATCATGCATCCACCACCACAACCAATTTCAAACACTATAAAGATCCTTCGGTTTATCCTTTTATAACAATATCCACCTCCTTCCTACACAGCCTTCACCTTCTAATCTGTTCTCCATTTCTAAAACTCTGTTATTTCAAAAAATGAAATCATATAGTATGTAACCTTTTGGAATTGGCTCTTTCACTCAGCATGATTCCTTGGAGATACACTCAAATCGTGTATATTAATAGTTTGTTTCTTTATATTGCCGAGTAGTTTCTATGGTAAGTACGTATTACAGTTTGTTTCATCATTCCTGTTGAAGGACATCTAGATAAATTTCCATTTTTGGCTATTATAAAGTGACTATGAACATTCACATACACGTATGAGCGTACGTTTTCATTTCTCTGTTGGTAAATACCCAAGAATGAAATTACTAGGTGGTATGTGGTTGCATGTTTAGTTTTACCAGAAACTCCCAAACTATTTTTCAGTGTGGCTATACTATTTATATTCCCACAAGAATGAATGATCCATTTTTTTCAACATCTTCACAAACATTTGATTTTCTCACTATTTTTAGTTTCAGTCATTCTGATGGGTGGGTAGTGATATTTCAGGGTTTTAATTTACATTTTCCTAATGGCTAATGACAATGAGCACCTTTTCATGTGCTTATTCGCTGTGTCTCCTCCTCAATGAAATGATGGTGAATATCTGGCCCATTTTCTAATTGCATGATTTTATTATTGCTGCTGTCTTACTGTTTAATTTGGAGATTTTTTTATATGTTCTTTATACTGATTCTTAGACATGTGGTTTGAAACCATTTTCTCCTTCACATAGGCTTTTATAGAACAAAAGCTTTTAATTTTGTTGTAGTCCAATTTTTTTTTCATTCATGGAAAAGTTATCCATAGTGGTGACCTTTAAAAAAACACACTGTGGTAAAATAGACATAATAGTGACCTTTTTTTAAAAAACACAAATCTGATTATGCTGCTTCCCTCTCTAAAACCCTTTTAAAAAAGATTTTATTTATTTTTAGAGATAGGAGAAGGGAGGGAGAGAGGGAGAGAAATGTCAATGCGTGGTTGCCATTTGTGCCTCCCTTAACTGGGGACCTGGCCCGCAACCCAGGCATGTGCCTTGATCTGGAATCAAGTTGGCAACTCTTTGGTTTGCAGGCCAGCGCTCAATCCACTGAGCCACACCAGCCAGGGCCCCTCTCTAAAACCTTTTCATAGTTATCTATTGCCCTGGTTAAAAATCTCATATGGATTAAAGTCCTGCGTAATCTTAGTGAAAGGCCAGTCTTCTCTGCATTTCAGCCAAGCAGGAACCACTTTTAGTTTTTCTAAGACATCTGGCTTCCTCTCTCTTCACTCCTCTTGAGACCATCTTTTGAACTCCTCTCTCTTCTATAATTCTTTCAGGTCTTGGCTGCTTTACCATGGTTACCCCTCTCTGTTTTTCATAGTACTAACATTTATTCTCTTGAAGTACTTACCACCTGGAATATTTTTTCTGCTTTTCCTGTTCCCTAAGCTCCCTGAAGGCAAGCACAATTTATTCATTACTGTCTTTGCATTGCTTGTCAAAATGACTGCCACACATACTCCCGAGACCTGTCACTAACTGCCCTGATCTGCAAAACCGCACCCCCCCCCCCAACTCAGGACCACCTCATGAGAAAAGAAAAAATTTAACCAAAATTGCAGCTCTGAAATTAACACCACTCTCATCATCTCTGATCTTCTTTCAAAACATTCTGAAATTACGAAGAGACATTTATTGTTGAGTACTTGTGTGGCATAGCAGTGTTTTGGCAAAGTGTTTTATAACTAGCCTGTTGATTATGTCTCAAAACACTTAAGGAGAAATGTTCATTCTCTCTCTGAAATTAGGGAACTGACACCAGAGAGATCAGCAAACCACATCTGAAATCATATGGCAAATCACTAGCCCTCACCACAAAGTGTTTCTGTCTCTTGGCTTTGACCCTGAAGTGTAAGTGCTCACAATACTGGAAAGTCAACGGAACGCTGGGGGCACCCCGAGGGGGATAGCTGATAACATTTTCTATTTTGAACCATTAACAAAAATCAAATGATGATTATTTTAAATATCTGTTTAAAGTATGAACAAATACATACTTGCTTTTATTTTATTTAAAAAAATTAAAAAAAAAGATTTTATTCATGCTTACTTTTAAAACATGGAACTAATATTCTGTTTAAAGCATCAGGCTCATTTGGAAAGCCTGCTCCTCATCAGCTTACTAATAGTTTCTGGTTTGTGGAGTCCACAGATCAGTATAATCATTCCTACAGCTTTTATAATATTTGTAGCAGAGAAAAATATTCACAAATTGCACTGGTTCATTCTTTTTATTTTGCAAAGTTTAATCTGAATCTCTTCTCTAATAGTTGAATAAAATTAAAGGCATCCATTGTAACCCACCCACATTGTCAGATCAATCTGAGACTTCAGTAGTGGGCGGTTACAAAAGAAAGAAGGGCCTACTTGCAGGGAATTAGTAGACAATAAAGAAAATTCTGGAAGAAGACTGACCAACCCATCCCCTTATAGCCTGCTCTTTTAGTTCTAAGATAATACACATACTCTGAGTCTATATACTAGGTGCTTTAGGGCAGCTGTTGTTGGGACAATGTAGTATTAGGGCCATTCTTGGACCAAGTCTTGCTGGATCTCCATTCCTGCAATCTTGTCTGAAGGGAGAAGACAAAGGGAACAAGACAGTCTCAGCACAAGACCTGAACTAGTGAGCTAGATCCAACTGCTGCCCCAGTGTGCCCAGGGCTCAGGCCTTACCCCACATCCATCCGTCTAAACAGGACCTGCTCATTCCTGGTTGATCTGCCCCCTAAACTATTGCATTAGGAGCAAAAGTGTATTTCCCACAGACTTCTTTTCTCCTAACCTCACTCAGAAACAGACTGTAGGTTCAATGGTTGTATCTTGCTTATGAATATTTAGCAGATGCTGGGATTTAAAACATTTAACGTTTTTTAATTTATTTACTTTTTTTTTTTTTTTTTTTAAGAGAGAGGGGAAGGGAGGTAGAGGAACATCGATGTGTGAGTGATATAGCAATCGGTTGCTTCTCACACGCCACCAACTGGGGACCCGGCCCAAAACCCAGGTATGTGACCTGACCAGGAATTGAACCAGTGACCTTTGGTTGACAGGCTGGCACTCAATCCACTGGGCCACACCAGCCAGGGCTAAAACATTTTTGTAGTTGGGTCTTACTGATCAATATTAAACTGTTGTTCATTTGTTTATTTGATGTGTACTTACTGAGGATTTCCCCTGTGCCAGGCATTGTGTGCCAGGCACTGGGGGTAGAAGGGTGAATCATCCAAGCAGGGCCTCTGCCCTCTTGAAGCTTCCTGTCCAGCAGTGTAAGAGCCTTGTAGTAAAGTCATACAAATGCACACATGACTCTTAAAGCCAGCCTACACAGGCAACATTGATGTATTATAACACCATTTATATTTGAAACATTTTCCTTAAAAGACACACACACACACACACACAGAGCACACTGTATGTAAAAATTCCTGTTGCAGCGCATTGTGGCGTGTGTGTTTCCTACATGCTCAGTGAGAGCCAGCCCAGCCACGGAGCATCAGGCCTGGCCTGCAAAGACCCTCTGCCTGCATGCCTTCCTCAGGACAGCAACATTGTCCTGCCTGCATCCACATGGAGCTCAATTCCGCCAACAGCTTGAATGAGCTTGAAAGCGGGTCCATCCCCAGAGACTCCAGAATGGAATGCAGCCCTGAATGCAGCCCTGCCAACACTTTCAACTTTGTAGATCCCACATCAGAAAGCCAGCCATGCCTATTAGATTGCTATGCAACAGTGAGATTATAATTAGTATTGTTTTAAGATGCTGAATTTTGATAATTTGTTATAGCAGCAACAGAAAACTAATGCAGGAGTAAGGGCATGAACAATAATGAATTACTGCAAAATTTTAGCAAGAGATATTGAAGGCATGGTCCAGGCAACTGTTGGGAAGAGATCATGAGAAGTGGTCAGATTTTGTATTTATTTTGAAGGCAGGGCCTGAGTGATTTGCTGATGTGGTATATGATTGGGAAGAGTCAAGGATCATCCCAAGCTTTTTGGTCTAAGCAATTAAAAAAATGGGGTTTGAACAATGAAGTGGGGGTTGCTTGAGGTAGTAGGGGGTGTTGGGTAGAAGAGGGCAAAGGGGAAAATCTGGGACAACTGTAATAGTGTAATCAATAAAATATAATAATAATAAAAAAAGAATGGAATTTCCATTGAAATAGAGTCAATTGTGGTGTGAGAAAGTAGGAACCAAATTGTATAGAGCTTTCTAAGTTATGTTAAGAATTTTGAACATTATCTCAAAAATCAAGAATAGTTATTGAATACTTTTAAGTAGGCAAAGGTTAGAACCAGATCTGCATTTCCAGAAAGCACACAGAAGCCTTTACAGTGGTGAAAGTGATGTAGTAAGGTACACAACCACCCTACGTAGGCAACTCACACATTCAGGAAGACTGGCAAAGCAGTGCCCCTCAAAGTGAGACTAAAGAGAGTCTCCCAGTTTGTTAGAACAGAATTTCTCAAATGTAAATATTAAGATGAGAGACTATTTCAAAAGAAAAATCCTCAGCTGACTAGGATTTATTAAACATATTTTAATAACAATGTTACTTAAATATGTAATAAAACTAGGCATAGATAATGTGTGGTTATAGTTCTGATACTACTATAAAACCAAATCAATTTACCAATTAAACACTAGGAAAATATAACTCAAATTTATGACATTCATCTACTATTACGGAAGATGTTCTTTTGCAAAAACTAAACTGCCAAGGCTCGCTTTAGTAGTTAAAAGATGCAGCCTCTTTTTATTTATTTTTTTTACTATCCACAATATAAATGCAAACGCATGTTCTCAGGTGTGTTGTAGAACATGATGTAACTAACATCAAGGCTTTACTTCCTAGTGCAACATAATCAGACATGATGGTCAATCTTCAAATGGAATTTTTGATGAGGCCCAGTTTGATAGTTCTGTAAAGTTTACTTACTGGCATCAAGATGATATAGCATTGCACCCTGGCTGGTGTGGCTCAATGGATTGAGCACCAGCCTGTGAACCAGGAGGTCGACGGTTTGATTCCAGGTTAGGGCGCATCCCTGGGTTGCAGGCCAGGTGCCCAGCTGGAGGCATGTGAGAGGCAACCACATATTATGTTTCTTTACATTTCTCTCTCCTTCTATCCCCCTCTTTCTAAAAATTAAGATATTTTAAAAAATATGATATAACATTGCAACATTTAGAAATGTTCATTAACGTGACATTTAATAGTTTTGATGAACATTCTTCATTATATAGTTACCTCTTCACTTACTACCAATGGACTATTGCGAATGGGTACAAATAATGATGAAATTCATGTAGTACATTACTTATAACAGCACAGTTCCTTTTGAAACATGGCTATATGCAGAGAAGACAAGGAGAAAAAAAAGTAAAACTGCAAGAATTAGAAAGGAGAAAACAAAATTATTTGCAAAAGATATTACTTTGTACATAGAGACTCCAAAAGAAGCCTCAGAAAATGAGTAGAAATGAGAGTTTAGCAAAATTGCTGAAAATAAAAATCAAGTATGATGGCAGAGCCCTGCGCTGGCAGGGGGCACCTTTCCCTTTTTCACATAAAGGCTTCAACAGGCTCAAGAAAGCCTTGGGTGGACAATTTGAAATAGGGTAACATATCTAAAAAATGCCCCTATCACACCAGAGGGTTGGCCCCAAAAGACCATCATTTCTACCTCCCTGAGCACAGCAGCAACCTGCAGAGTGATAGAGCAAGGAGAGGCTGTTCACACCATTGGCATTCCTGTCAATGGAGAGAGAGAGAGAGAGAGAGAGAGAGAGAGAGAGAGAGAGA